>JAQGCC010002401.1:0-18625 GCA_034698905.1 Xestoiulus laeticollis | reverse complement strand
GGGAAAATTATGAAATTTTGATTAAGTAGGAGCTACAAAAATACTGCATTTTTATCAATTTTTATTTTTGTATTATAGCAAGTAGTTTTTTTAAAAGTATGTATCAAAATTTCCCCATAGGAATGGGGGTGTGCAGTTCAGCCTTAAGTAATAACATTAGGAAAAATAGTTTGAAATTTAGTTGGGTAAACGTATGATATACATGCCTCTAATTTCTTTAAGAAGACTTGCATCTTGGTCAGGTTTAAATACTCCATGAACTTCCCGCATTCTCGGGCTTGTTCGGGTAAGAGAAACGCCACAAATTCTTCGCACAACTCCGGAAAATCCTTCAGCAAATTGCAAATGTCTTTGTACAGCTACTCGAAACACATTAAGCAATAAAATACAATTATCATAATTTCGTCACGACCCAAGAAAATTATTTGTTTAAAAAATGACTAGAACAAATCAAACCTGAATAACATTTGCATCCTTTTGGCTAAATTCGTGTAAGATACGCAAAAATTCTTCAAAAATATCTCCGTGGGATTCGACAACATCCTTGACTTTTAGCAAATACGCTTGAGCGTAAGCTGTTTCACGTTCTTCCTTCTGCATAAAATCAAATGCTGACATTGGCAGGAATATTGAAAATAAGCGAGACAAAAACGGACAATCTCTATCAAGACATTTACCAACTTATCCCCTTCCATCTTATCGTAATCGAGAATTGCTAGCAGATCTTTTCTATCCCTCGTGAGCTTCTTGTTTTTCTTAAGCATGCTATGCCGCTGTCTAGGAATCGACTTAATAGTCGTGCTAGCTGCCATTAGCGCCGCAAGGTCATCTTCGTTGTCACAAGCTTGAGGGTCAACAACATCGTCATCTGCAGTATCATCCCCGTCGTCGAACATTTCGGCTTCGACGTCGCTCTCGGAGCCTTGCTGATCCGAGGAAAGCGAGCACTTCATGGGAATTTCTTGCACGCTTTCTTCGTTATCGCAAAAGATGTTTTCCGCGTTGTTGACTTTGGGGCCGGCAGGATCCTTAGGTTCCTTAGGTTCCTTCTGTCCGTCTTTAGGGCTAGCATCATCGGTTTTCACAACAGGCGTGCACGGTGACTGATTTGCCAAAATAGTATTGAGCGAATGAAGGTTCGATGATTTTGGTATTATTACCGGACTCGGAATTTGAACGAGTTGGATTTTGGGACTGGGTTTCGGCAACAGAATGGGCTGGTTCGGTTTAGAGGGTAGCAATCGCACTTTGATGCCGTAGAAAGGGACTTTTGGAGTTGAAATTACAGGTTTTGGGAATATTTTTTTAACGTGAGAATAAGATTTAGCTAGATTGCCACCTGTTTTGCGCAGTCGTTTTGGACTATACTTTTTAAGAATAGGAGAGACTTGCTTCCAAGAACTAGGCCATTTTCCGCCATGATTACTTCCGAGCGAAGTGTTTGAATTGCATTCCTGCTCGAGGCTCTTCGCAACTTTCTCGAGTGCAGAAGGAGATTCAAAAGTATTATTTGCAATGCAGCGCATGTCTGCCTTAATAGGAACTGAAACTGGCATGATGGGTTTAAGTAATGATTTGCTCGGTAAACGCATCGTTCTTGCCTTTTCGGTGATCTACAAATACGAATTTCGAAGAAGAAACAAAAAGACTGAGAATTTCGGTGCAAAAATACAAATAACCGAACTTTTTTGTTCCATTCTTACATATTTCTGGAGCCACTGCGGAAGACTGTTTAGATTCTGCTTGAAGGGAGGCATAACAAGATCAGGGTTGAAAGGTTGAGTAGTACGAGGGACCGGTGGAGCGTGTTTGGTACGATAAAAGAACTAAAATATGCAATTTGATAGCATCATTAAGAAAAGTACGTCATCGATAATTATAACGGCAATATTTTAACAGTTTCTTGGTAGCGTTTGAAAAAAAAGACATTTACCTTTACTGGATTTTCTGGCCATTTGTTGCTTTTCAAGTTTTTAACCCTAATGCAAATATTCTTGATAGATTTCACTGGAATCATATGTTCCTTTATAAGTGACCAGCATGAATGTTCTTTCTTTGGACTTGACAATGGTAGAAACTGTTCTAAACCCATTGCTAAAAGACTGGAAAATTCGAGAAAACATGTTAACAAAAATATCGAATATGCCGAGCGACACACGCAAAAATAAAATAATCTTTACTTGTCTTCAGCTTCGTTGAACTTTCCTTTATACGGTTTGGGTGGCTCAAAATATTGCTTCGGCAGTAGTTCTGGATACAAAAACACTTTGCTCTGTGACAATTGCACCAAGCTTGCCTCGCTAAGACTAGTAGAACCTGAAAAACGAACGGTATAGGCAGCAAGTGTAAAAATAAAAGAATCGGACATTGGACTTCAATTTACGGTAGAGAAATAGGGGTCTACGTTACAATGCTTGCTCTTTGCTGGCTGCGGAAGTAAAGATTGGCCTTCTAGACTTAAACTGTGGGCAGTAACGATATCCACTGCCTCTTTCAAATTGTACGCACACAATGCAGATGGCCGACAGTAACAAGAGCTATTTTTTGCACCTAAGTTGTACAACTCAAACTAGAAATAGAAAACAGATTCGATGAGAATACATATACCAAAAAATGTATTTGATAGATCCAATCGTGCAGCTTACCAGCAACACCTTACTCATCTCCATTTCAAGTTTAAGTCCGGGTTCTTGACACGAGAACAGAAACATCTGCGTCAGTAATTGCACATGCTGAAATATAAATTCGGCATTAAAATCAAGTTATTAAATGCATCGTAATGCATTTATTAAACATGTTTATCTTCTTTACCTTCCTCATTTGTTCTTCCAATTGGAGTCTCATCTCCACATCGAATAAGATTTCAACTTGCGCGCATTGAAAAGCAGTATTCAAATCTTCATTCTGTCTTTCGTGAGTTAATGCAGAACTGAAGCTTTGTTTTCTAAAAAAATATGATTTCTAATCAGTAAAAAGCTTCTATAAATCATCGCATAACTCGCAGAATTTTCCAGTAAATCGAATACCGATTCGTGGTATCTTCTTCGTCATCTGCTAGATCGTCTTCGGCTGCTTCTATTAATTCGGCCACGAGTTCTTGCATTTCCTTTTCTGAAAAGATAATTAGTACATAATTTTTAATATTATGCGAAATTGTGCAAAATCTCGAAGGAAAATTTGTATTTACTGACTCGAAATTTTCACAGCTCTGTCATCTCTGAGATCTTCTCTATCTGGAATATCCTCCTCGGCTAAGAAATTGTATTCTGGATCGTTTACTTCATCGTCCGCATTATCAACAGAAGACGAATCTGCATTGTCACAAATTTATACATAATTAGGTACTTGAAGAATACATATGTGTAAAATAATTTCAACATTAACGATGATGCACCTAGCGGTTTCAAAAACTCCCAAAGAAAACCCTTCCATTCTTCATCGTCGCATTCCGAATCGTACATGTCCGTTGTAATATCCGGAGCTATAAACTGTGCCTCGATGCATTCGAGTGGCGTGTCGTTCAAAGGAAGTTTTGACCTTGTCCGTAGCGCAATTGTATCCTAAAATAGAATGGCATAATTTATTATATTAAATTTTAAACCTCATAATATTAAATGATAGAATATGAGTTTCAATATTTATCAACTTACTTCAGATTCTTCAGATGGATCCTGTAACGTGCTTACTTCTAAGTTTTCGTTGTGAGTATTGGGAGACGGTAAATATTCGACGATTGAAAGTTGGGCAGATTCTAATTCACTCGTGTTAGATGTGTTCAAGATGTCATCAGCATCGATTTGCTGAAAATAATTAAGATATACATGTATGTTGTCACTCAAACAACTGTTGGCAATAAACAACAAGGGCAATTGGTATCATCATACCTCATCTTTATCGGGGTCATATTCCTCGTCTGACGATGACTCAGATTCTGAAAATCTTAACTCAATGATTTTTTTTGGTTTAACAGCAGTTTCCTTCTTAAATGGAGAGATTGGCCATGGCACCTAGTAAAGATATGTAAACTAGCACATTAGCAACTGCATGACATATAGACCGTCACAACCGCACCATTTCGAGTTTGAAGCATATGTAAACTTATACGAACCGTTACTTGTTTCTCTATTAATTCCTTTGCTTTAGATCGTGTCAATTTTGGTTCGTATACTGCATCTGGTAATGGATTATCTTTTATATTGTCATCGTCCTCTTGCAAGCTGTTTTGCACCATCGACAAAACATGTTCATTGGTGACAACATACTGGAAATTGAAAAAGTTGTAAGCATTAACAGAATAACGTACGATTTGAAAAGTCAGTCGCAGTAATAAATTTTAATCTTACTTTTAAAATATTTTTCACGTTTATGGCTGTTAAATTCGTTTTCATTGCTTTTTCTTCCAGAAGTCTGTCAATGTCATTTTCGTCTTCATGACAAACTGTGGGCTCGATATTTCCACTGGAATCAGGAACCATGGTTTTGTCTTGATCCACCGATTTTTTCTTACAATTTCTTTTCTTAGTTGAATTTCCATCATCATGTTTCCTAGCACGTTTACGTTTTCGTTTCGGTCCATGAAGCAGTGATAGTTTAGGACTTCCTTGTTCATTTAAAGCCTTTAATTCTTGATTCAGTTCTCTAAGATGTTCTTGTCCTGCTTCAGATGCCAAGTTGAAAACAGCATCGTCTTTTGGTTTAGACTGATCAGAACAGGAACTTAGAACATCGGTAGATTTTTCAACACACGTCCGGTTGCAATTCGGCTCATTTTGCACATTCGCTGCTTCATTGTTGATATTATTTTGTGTTGAACATTTTGTTGGATCAAGCTTACAAGTCAAATCTAGAACCTCATCTTGAGTTATCACAGTGCTGTTTGGGCTAACGTCAACACATGTTGACGCAATTGATTCAGCGCCTTCAGTGTAAAAATTCATCGTTCTCGATTCACCACAAGTTCTTACATATTAGTGAATGGTAGCTACACAAACTCACGCATCAATTCATTTTTAAAAGACGATTTTAAACACTTATAATGATGGAATTCCATGACACAAAATGAATTTCACATGGCAGAATGTCGTTACACACCTTTTGCGACTTGCCAGTCACAAGGCAAATGCGCCGTTAAAAATTTGAAACACCCCGAAAGCACAGTACCGAAAGCACAGTATGACGCTTCGGAAGCGCGGGCTTTTTAAAAATCAGTTTACGTTCAGCCTCGGTATAAAATCCGATCCTATGATAATGTGACATTTTTCTTATGGTTAACATTTTTTAAGTAATACTTCTACACTTGCGTTAGCTAAAATCTCGGCAAGGCTAACACACCTTGCTAACAGTAAAAAAGGACAGCGTTTAGGGACGGCTTTAAAATTGAATTGGCATGCATGGTAATCAAAAAAATAAATACTTGTCGGTTCCAACTTGGGGGCAAAGCTTGGATCGCAATAAAAAACTGATATCGTATCGCCTCCTAAACCGCTATACTTCACTAACTAAATAGCTAATAATAGCTAAATAGTTAGTGTAGCAAAGCAGTTTAGGGACAGTTTTGATGGCAGGAGTATCTAACATAAAAAATAAAATACTTGAAGTTTATAATACTTGATGGTGCCATTACTGGTACAGTCGCCCTACTTGCGAGTACCAACTTGCATGTAAAGCTTTGATTGCACAAAAAACTGATTGCACATCGCACCCTAAAGGTCGATTCACGCTAGACCGTATCGGGACCAGGCCGGGGTACGGTGAAGAATTAAGACAAGTATTTTAATGGACTAAAATTCACAGTACACCGGGAGTTAAAATACATGCCTTGATTCTTCACCGTGCGTGCCCCGACACGGTCTAGCGTGAATCGACCTTTAACCGATAAAAGATTTGGATAGCAAACTACTTCTTAATTCAGAGGATCAACGAAATGTTATTTTTTAATATTTTACAATAACTAATAAAAATGAATACTCTCCCTGAGACTCCCTCTCTTTTGTAGAAATACAATTATGATATAAACATTATATAAGTTACTTCTACATCCCGTTTTGACAAGGTTGCAGTTGTAGATCTTCATATTTTTATCCTTATCGCAAAGCATCCAACTGACCCTGAATAGTTTCCAACTACAAAGAAACATAACATTAATTCATGCTTTTCGATTATTCTCGATAGTATGATCATCACAAATCAATATACTTGATTATAGAAAGCATATAATTCATCGTGGTTAAATTCTGTGATGAAATTTTCGTCTGTACCGGAGCCATTATTTTTGACATCAAATTTAAGAATAGCAAGCGGTTGTCCAAGCCTTAACTTTTTGGAGTGGCCCATTTCGAGATGCAAGCGCCAGTTAACATCTTCAAGCTGGAAAGAAAAAAATGTTTTCGTCAATCATTAAATAAATTGTATTTATAGTTATATAATGTAAAGTCTATGCATTTAATAACTAAGGCTAACTTGTTGAGGTGCCACAGTAAGTTGAGCCAATTTTTCCACCATGCCTTTTGCTGCATTTGTCCATGCTTGAATAACAGTGGCAGTCTACAAAAATAGTGTAGGTGGCAAACATAGTTAAGTTGAAACAAGATTCAGTTTATGTTATTCACCTTGTCTTCATTCATTCCTAGCTGTAGTAACTGTTGAGAAAGAAGAGATGGTTTTGCCAAATTGTAGGCAGCCTACAAAAATTATTAGAATACAATGTTACTTAAACGTCATGTTAGCAACGACCATTTTTTCCAATGCCAGGTGGGAGATTTTAAGTTTATTAATTTTTTCAAATAAGCTGCTAATAAGAATATACATACTTGTTCAAAGATAAATTCTAAAGTTTCCAGCAGCAACCTAACATCAACAATATTCAAATTTAGTGACGACTGGAGTTTAGTTTCTTCTGCTTCACTAAAACTCTTCTCCTCCTAAAATTGATCGAAATGACAGATACCATGAAAAATATGAATTTTAAAGGTCATCGCACTTTAAAGGTGCATATTAATTTACCTTGATGTGAATTGTCTTTAAAATTCTAGTTAGTAAAAGGGGAAATTTGGACATGTCTAAATTATTTATTATTGCAATTCCTTTGGTAATTCTGGAAAAAAAAATAATGGAATAAAAATTCAACATGCATGCAGTTATTAAATTATACACTACACATTTGATAATCAAATATCCAAAGCAAACTCCCTACATACCTGGAAGATGAAGCAATTATTGTGTCACTCATTTTGAAAAATATTTTTTCAAATTAAATTTCTCCACGAGGTTAGTTTCAATATTTCAAGGGAAGAAATATGAAAAAATGAAATAAAACTGCTGCACAAATTCACAAAATTTTACAGTCTACATTAAAGTAAATGCATTACGCCTTTCAAACGAAGGACTCAGAAATGAACCAATCAGATCTCACGTGCTACACTGCGCCGTTTTTGGGTTCTAAAACCTATTACTAGATGGCACTACTGAACACGTCTAGCTTTTATATAGTATATTATTATGTCGTCAGAACAACGTTGTTGGGCAAGAAATTTTCAAGTATATTATTGAAATATTTTACATACCAAGATTTATATAAATATCTTTAACCCAGGTACGTGCTATATATAAAATCAAAATAGAGTTTCACCCGATAGGGTTTTTAAAAAATACTTTTCTTAAAATAATTAACTTATCCCCTGCAAACTCATGGTTTTTGTAGTCCTAGTTGTCTGCTAAGCTTTGTACGACAACTACATGTAAATGAAAATACTTTCAATTTACGGAATGTTTGTATATTTAACAAATTTTAAAATTCGGATATTTCAGGTCAATTGCCACAATAGTCAAACATGTCCCGTCGAGATTACGGACATGCCAAAGTTACTAGAAACCAGTATTCTTCTCCTCAAAGATTCAGAAGAGATTCAAGAGATAGTAACTCGTCTGGAAGCGATTCTGACGATTCAAGAAAATATAACTCGAGAAATAAATTGAGATCCTCAGTAATTCAACGCCAGCGGTCACCGTCACCATCGTCTGAATCGAACAAGTCTTTGTCAGACTCAGAGGAATCGTCTTCTAGTAAAATTTCTCCTAAAAGAAGGGCAGCATCGTTGTCATCTTCCGGTTCATCTGATGAACAATCGATTTCTCCGAGAGAAAGCTTAAAGGAAAGGCCACGAAGTAGGTCCTCTTCTCCGAGTAAGAAAAAGATCAAGCATAAACAACGGCAATCGTCATCACGTTCCAGCAGTAGATCAAGATCAAGGCCAAAATATCATAGCCCATCGCCCCGTAGAAAAAATGAAAGATCCAGACGGTCTGATAGTTGCGATTCAAGATCGAAACACGATTCCGACCGTTATTCTTCTTCAAAAGGCGGGTCTAAATCGGTGGAGCAAGAGAGGGATAAACCGAGCAGAAGAAAGCAGCGGTCTCCGAGCAATGATTCGAGCGAATCGGACAGAAGTGCTGAGGACCACAAGCAGAAAAGAAAGGAAAGTAGACACGAATCCAAAAGCAAGAAACGGTCGATGGACTCCGCACCTTCCAAGAATTTGAAAAAAGAATCTTCCACGGTCGGTAAAGGAAATAGGCACAAATCGAAGAAATCAAAAAGCACCGAGAAGGGAAGCACCAAGAAAAATGACCAGAAAGACAATTCGGCAGAAAAAGGAGAATGGATTGTCGAAAAACTGAAACAACTGCAAGAAGAAAAAATTAGAAAGAATGAAGACAGGAGGTTGGTTAAATGTGCAGTTACCCAACCATTTTGCGTAACTTAATGGGGGAGGTCCATATTACGCAACTGCAATTTATTGTGTGTTAGCAACCGTAGTGGTAGACAAAGAATCTAATTCACGGCATTGATTCATCAAAGAGATGGTTCCCCTTGGATTTACCAGAATACCGGAATACCAGATTTATTTATCCTTATTGGGACACATAATCTACTCTCTATTCCTTCCTAATGTCATTGTTGGACGTCCAGAATCCTTAGTAAAAAAAAAACTTTAAATTCTATTGTTTTTTTTGCCCAATGGTTTCTACTGTTGACAATTAACACCATAAGGATTATGGAAAAAATCTATTATTTTCTATTGATTTTGAACTGATTTAATTTATTGTCCAATGATCCAGTCAATAGAATGAAAGAAATTACCAACAAGATACTCTTCCTTTTAAAAATCTGACAATTTGCCCCCTGTCACATGGCATATGTTATACAATGTATGCGTGAACCGGATGTAAAAGCTAGATCAGTGCATTCAGTGGCTAGATCATCAACAAGAAAGCATGGCTGAACCACGCAGTCAAATTGACTTATCTAAATTTGTTTTTAGGAAAGAAAAAGATATGCTAAAACTAATGGAAGCACCTGAAGAGAAACGACTACGCAGGTTGCTGAAAAAGGAAGCCAAAGAAAGGAAAAGGAAAGAAAGAATGGGTTGGGACAAAGACTACATGGTATGATGTCACCTTAAAAGTTTTAGAAATCACCCTTATTTTCGTATACACTTGCTACATACAAAGATAGAAATTGACTTAAATGTTGTTTACCTTTGCAGCATTATACAAATACAGATAACCCGTTTGGAGATGCTAACCTGCTGGAGACGTTTGTGTGGCACAAGAAAATGGACAAAGATGGCTTGGCCAACGCAGGGGCTGAGGAATTAGAACGACAAAACAAACTGAAACAAGAAGAAAACAGGGTAAGCAATTTCAGTTACAAATATTTAAACGTGTAATTAAGAATCAAATCAATTTCAAAACATTAATCAATAAACAAATTTGTGTAGCTCGAGCTGGAAAAAGTGAAAAAACGTCGCCTGGAGAGGGAGCAAGAGCGAGCCCAACGCGAGGACGAAATGCAAAGAATGCAGCGTCAAAAGGAAGCCGAGCAATTTAAAGAGTGGGAAAGGTATGTTGTGCATTTTCATTTTTCAGGTGGTCAATTTAATGCCTTGATTTATGACTGAGCTTTGCTAAATAAACTCTCTTATTGAACACAGGCAAGAAGATATTTTTCACTTGCAACAGGCATTACTGCGGTCGAAAATCCGAATCGAAGATGGCAGGGGTAAGTTTATAATTTTTTTTTAAAAATATGGAAATTTTGCATTGGTTTGAGGCCTCATTTTTTTGGAATAGCGATTTACACTTTTTTCCAACAAAACTTATTACTTCAGCCAAACCCATCGATCTTTTGGCAAAATACATCAGCACCGAAGACGAAGATTTGGCAGTGGAAATGCATGAGCCGTACACGTATCTAAACGGTTTGACTATTCGAGATCTGGAAGATCTTCTCGAAGACATCAAAGTCTACATGGAACTCGAGAAGGGCAAGAATCTTGATTACTGGGGAGACATTACAGTGATCGTGGATGAAGAACTCTACAAATTGAGAAAGGTGGATGCAGCAAACAGAGGTAAAGAATTAACTTTTACCGCATAAACCTGGAAAATGAATCGCTACCATGCTTATGTTAACTTAATTTTGTTTTTGAAAAGATCATCATGGCGATCGTCGAGAAGGCATCAATCCATCTGTAACGGGAGAAGTGTCATCAATATTTAAATCTAAAACCCACACTCAACTTCACGCTTTGCATGACCAAATAACGAGGAAAATCTCCAGTGGAGAAGAGGGAATTGATATTGGTAAATTTTGAATTCAAGCATGGTATTGATAATCAATTCCCTGGGGAGATTTTGTTACCTTTTCTCCCACATTCAATTCAAGGTTATTGGGAGTCGTTGCTTTCCCAACTGAAGGCTCAAATGGCAAGGGCGAGGTTAAGGGATCGGCACCAAGAAAACTTACGTAGAAAGCTGTTTCAGCTCAAGCAAGAGGTAACCCCATCCGCCCTTTGGTTAATTTGTGAATGCTGTTAAATTTTCTATCTCGGTTCAACGTTAATATTTTCCATTTCAGCAAGGAGTCGAGAGCGAACCGGTTTTCCCGATAGCGGAAGGATCTTCTAAATCACGCTCGTCTGAAGTCCACGATACGGAAAGGGCCGAAAGCAGCCCGCAACCTGGATCTTCTTTTCTCATGAGACCACCACCTGCCGAAGTGAAAGAAACGCAAGAAGAAAATAACCAAGAAAACGAGTACGTCATACTTTTTTTCAATGATAATTAAACGGGAGTAGCGTAAACTCTATTAGGTTTATACAAACCTGTGGCTTTTTCTAGGACTGATACCGTGCTGACCGAAGAAGATCTTCGTGACCATAGCATGGAAGAATACGAATCTGGAGGATATTCACCCCGCCTATTAAGACAAGACGAACTCGAGCCTGGAACGCTGTTGATTAATCCTTACGATGACACAAAGTGCTTGGAATTTGCACGCCAGCAGTTAATAGGGACTGGTACCATACAGGTAAAGCTCTATAGTTTAACACGTGAATATGTTGAATTAATTATTCATAATCACTCATTAAAAACTCTCTCAAGGCTGCGCTGAGCACCGAGGAAAGCACTTTCGAAAGCGAGGCCAGGAAAGGAATGACTGACGACGAAGCCATGTTCAGCGTGGAATCGCCATTGGATCATCGCATGTATTTGTGGTCGGATAAATATCGTCCCAGAAAACCGCGCTACTTCAATCGTGTTCATACGGTACGTTAAAATAATTTCTCCCTCACTTTCTGTTCTACGAACCGGATGCTCAAACGCATTTTTTCTTGAATCGTCAGGGTTTCGAGTGGAATAAATACAATCAAACACATTATGACATGGATAATCCACCTCCGAAAATCGTACAAGGATACAAGTTTAACGTAAGCATTTGTCTAGCGTGCTAGTTTTCGATTTTTAGATTCCTATAGCGTAACATTGCCAAATTATGTTTTTTAGATATTTTACCCGGACTTAATTGATAAAGGAGTGACTCCCGAATACACCTTGGTTAGTAATCTTATTTTTGTTAAGAGTGCTATATTGAGGTAACGTTTTTCTAATACTATTTGATAATTACAGACACCTTGCCCGGAAAATAAAGACTTTGCTATATTGCGATTCCGCGCTGGTCCCCCATACGAGGTAAGTTATTGAAATAAAATCCCCATTATGGCCAACATAAATGCAATAATCTAAACGTACTTGTTTTTTTTTTTGTAGGATATTGCTTTCAAAATCGTGAACCGGGAATGGGAGTATTCCTACAAGCGTGGTTTTCGCTGTCAATTTCACAACAATATTTTCCAGTTGTGGTTCCACTTTAAACGATACCGTTACAGGCGATGAGCCAAAGGATGCCTGCAGCGTGATGCAACAGATCAGAGAATTTGTACGATAGTTACATTGTATTTTCAAGCGTTCTTAAATAATGGGACATTTTCGGTTCGATAAAAAAATGTGTAAATATTTAGCTTAAATCACACATTCGAATTCTAGTTCTTTTTATGGAACAAAAATTGTTTTGAGCTTCCCCCAAGATTTTAATGTTTTCCGAGCGCTAGCACTTTTTTTTTAATAAAATGGCATTTTGTTGAAAAATGAAACTTTCCTGTATATAGGTTCGTTTTTTTTCAGTTTGATAATGTGCTTAAAAAATAAATACTTGAGGCTATGTTAGCTGGTTTCTATTTTTATCTGATCTCTCCCTATTGCCTCTAGAATGTTCAATAACTTAACGGGTGTATCTAACTTCAAAAGTTAAGGATATCTGTTCCTGCGGCCTCGATTCAGTAACAAGAAAGTTATCATGAAAAAATAACGAGTTTTGAGCTACAAACCTTTGATTTTTGTAACATTGATCCACTTTATGAATGTGTACATAGTTCCACTTTTCCATCTAGCAAATCTTCGTCCCATTTGACTCTGAACTAAATTTGGCGAGCAGTCCATCCACACTAGTAGAAATTTGGAAAATATTTGCTCGAGACTCGTCGAAGCAGCAGTTTTTAAAGGCTTACCCACTTCTTACACATCAATTTCGGTAGTGGTTGGTGGTCCAAACTCCCGTTGGAAGACAGCTTTAAATTACTCTTGTAATTTCCTAATATCAGTTGACATACATCATGGGTTAATGTCGATTATTTACAAAAAACCGCATAAACCATCACTGTGCGCCAAAAAAGGAACGTACTTGAAACGATGAGAAATAAGTAATCGTTTGCAAGTTTCGTGGGCTTACTTTATTTAACATTTTCAAATAACAGTTTAACAAATCAAGTGCAATCTGAAGTTGCCGTATTCCCAACATCAACCAAAAATTTAGAACTCAAAGAATCGGTATCATGAAAAGTTACGATACAGATACAAAAAAATGCTAAAGGTAATCTACAAATTAAAAGAAAAAACAGGCTAACAACTAATTTTGAGTTTAAATTAACCACTATTAGCTAAACTGTTTATATTTAGCAGGAAATGGGGGATAAGCTTAAATTACAGCTTTTAATTATTTATAAGCTGATTGATAGTGATTTACATTAAAATGTATAAACTGCTGACATCCATTGCTACAACGTGTAATAACATGTAAATAAACTCGAAAATCATATTTAACGGCACTAATACGTCTTGCCATCCTGCATATAGCCAGCAAACAAAACAAATCTCTAGGTCTTGAAACCATCTTAAAATAATGATATCCAAATACCTAACTTTGTCTTAAGCCACAATAAAGCCCTGCTAAGGCAGATGATAAATGTGATGCAGGGCTTTTGTGAATGGACACATCACCATTATTGGAAAAACTGACAGCTGCTCATTAATAAGAGACCACAACTGCACTGCCCGGCCGCTAACCGCAGTGTTACCTTCACAGTTTTCCTTTGCGATAGTTCATAAAAACTGCTTTGCTGTGAAATGCAAAGACAACATTTTGCAAGAAAATGGCATGCTCCGGTTGCAAACAAATATTTGTCACATCTTTACAAATTTATTTTCCTTTCTTCTGCCAGAGAACATCAAACATAAAAATGCTACCTTAATGCATGACTAGGGAATTTGAGACAATTATAGAATGCGCATCTTCCATGAAATAAAAATTTTCCTTCAGGTGGGCGATGTAAAAATAATTAAAAATTTCTTATAATCCGACGTTTTGGATAGCATTAGTTTAAGAGGCATGTTCATTTGTCTGCTATTCTAAGGGCTATAAAATTATAAAACAAATCATCCGCATGCATTAAGTTCAAGAATAGAAGTGAGAAAGTAAATAAAGAGTAATCTTCAAAGTGGTTCGGGTGAGGGCAGTGGACTAGGACAAGAATTCATTCGTGGTATTACGAAAAAGTCAAGAGAGGAAAACTTGAAAAATATTAAGTAGAATTTGCAAGATTTGAAGAAGTCCCAGCCATGTTGCATTCTGCTTTTAGATTTTTCACTTACTATTGATGATGGCGCCTCCGGGTTCTCTCCCACAACGGAATTGTTTTCAACAAGGATGATGACTGATCGCTAATGCCTAAGTATCTCTCCATGAGTTCTATCGCTCTGAGAGGCCATAACCAAACACTATTTTCTTTGTCGAACGTCTTTGTCTTTTTGATCTCCGACTGATTTGCTGCAAATATTATTAAAGAAATGGAATTATAGTACGTGTCTCGATTATGCAAAAAAA
Organism: Xestoiulus laeticollis; assembly: GCA_034698905.1. Lineage (NCBI taxonomy): Eukaryota > Metazoa > Arthropoda > Diplopoda > Julida > Julidae > Xestoiulus > Xestoiulus laeticollis. The sequence goes on along the minus strand of JAQGCC010002401.1, from coordinate 4,062 downwards.
ATATTCTAAACTAGAATATTTTAAAAAAAAATTCTGCAGTGTCACGTATTATATCATATAGAAACTGGTCAAACCTAAAATATAAAGGGTTAAACGAGGGATACAACCGTAAATGTGTGTTTGTTTGCTAATTTATACATTGTGTTCAAACCCTTCAATGCACAATTGCATAATCTATCGAGCATTGTATCAATAATTAAAGTTAATAAATAATATTCCCCCCCCCCAAAAAAAAACAACTTTAAAGTCTGAATTGACCCATTACGGAAATAAAAATCAACATGGAAATCCCCAAAAACCTTAAAATTGAATAAAAAAATACAAATAGCTGCTAACAATACCGAACCATTTCCAAATTACAAAACCCAATTTAAAATGCTTAATAAAGAACGCTGTACCTTTCAGTGTTTTGATCAGTGTCACTTTCATCGTATTCCTGCTTGGCTCGGCGTTTCTCGTAGATAAATATGATAGTGCAGAGGATGGCCACTTCAGCCACAATACCGAGGAATGGCCACAGCGCGGCTAGCTTGTCTATCGTCGGGAAGTGAACACGCATACACAAGTGCCGTTACAAAAGTGCGCACCAAATACAACAATCATGTTAACAATCTGAAATGCACAGTTACCTTTAACCCTGATCATGACGGTTACGTTGGCAGAATTGACATCATTGATAACGTCGCACCTGTATTGTGCCCTGTCTTCGTATTCCAATTGATCGATCAAGAGCGTGGCATCGGTAACATTGGTGTAGCTAGGCAGCAACTTGATTCTGGTTTGGTTCAGTTCTTTCACGTTAACATTATCTATGAAAAAAGTAAGTTATATTAGCAATTGTTTCTCTTGAAAATTATCATTCCTCTGCCTTCTCCGATTACTCACCTTTAGACCAAGTAACGTTAGGTGTGGGGTAGCCGTAGACGACACAAGTCAGGTTTAATTTTTCTCCTTCGACCAGATTTATCGAATTGGGCAGTTTTCCAATTTGAGCTCGTGCTAAACGTCATAGGAATATCGTGTAAAATTACTGCGTAATAACTTCTCCCGGTGCGAAAACTTGGTGCAGTTTTAAAAAGCACTTACTTCTTGCGATGATAGTTTGATTGACATCGGTGTGTTTGTCAATCAGACATGTGTAAATGCCAGCATCACTTTCTTCAGCGTGCTTAATCAGGAGGTCACTTTTTCCCGAAGATTCATTCTTCATGGATGTGTATTTTTGCGTGTTGTTAACGTTTACTAAGCTACCATCTTTCATCCTGAAATATTTAAATTAAAGCATTATGTGCCAATGTAGCGTGTGACCAATCCCTTCATAAATAAATTAGGTACATATATAAAATAAAATAAGATCACCATAAACTCACCAGGTGATAACAACTTTTTCGTCATTTGTGAAGTTGCACTGAAGTGTGTTATCCTTTCCCAAAGTCAAATCAAAAGTCTGTACCGTGTTTGCATCGGTAGTCAGATCTAACAAAAAAATTTGAAAAAGTCAAATCAGCTGGTGTAAATTAAGCAGCAGATGATAAAATTCGAATTTATAACGAGCTGGTTAATAAATTAGCAGTTGTTGGACTGAAATTTAAATCAACAGTATTTAACAAATACAAGCAATTTCGTCACACATCAAGGTAATGCAAGTAAAAGCGCAACACTAGATCTAGGACGATGCCAACTCTGCTTGTTCACAACATGCTCGTAAAAAGACGAGTGCAGTACCTATGGTACCACCTATACGACCGCAATTGCGAATATCAAAAAAAAGTAAAACACTGGTTCAAGGCTACTCGTTATTAGTTTATAATGTAAAGTAGCAGTCATAACGTTCATTTTACCTTAAAAAAGAGTGAAAAACACGAGAGGAAAAATCGGAAGTGTGCAAAATAGAACAAAAGTTTCCTTGACTATACGTGCAACTAATTCTGATATGGATTCTTATAGTTTGCAAATCTAATATTATAACATGGAACGACTGGAATAATGTACATGTCATGTAGGTCTACACATAAAAAAATAAAGACATCTAAGATAAAACATTTCAGATTCATCTGATCCCAAAATATGTTGAAAAAATTGTCTCATGTAAGCAAATGCTAAGCTCGACAAGTTTGCTATCCCAAAACACGCACATCATTTTAAAATGCGTTTAGAGCACTGTAATTGAAGATTATCCAAAAATAGCTATTATTTTTAAATACAGTGAACTTCAAACTTGTACATTTTTAGTGAAACATTCTCATAAATTACCAATTGATTTGAGTGCAAATGATACGGCCAAAACTGGACACTTATTAATTGTATAAAAGAAGTTTGAGAAATAACTACAAGAAGATGAAATACCGCAACACAAGTTCTGACTCATGCAAGCTAACCATTCTCATTTGTCGTGCTTTTGAGCAGTTAGTAGAACATTGAAGCAACAGTAGTTAAGGTTTAAGAAATTGCTGTGAATAATTTGAAAAAAATTAGTTTGAATGAGTACCAGGCCATGATTGAGGCATGTAGCCAACACAGTGGAATTCAAATGCTCACACAATACGCTTGCAACGGAGGGCGATGCTTACCGAAGACGACGGTAACTCGGTGAGTCAAGGGATTTATACTATTGCACGAGTAGTTTCCCGAATGATTTGTATTAGCATTATGGACAGTTAACTCGGACACTCGTACTGAGTAGTTTTGTACTTTCAATTTCCTGATATATTCAGGCCCTTCAAGTCTAACGTTATCCTTTATCCATTTAAGTTGCAAAGGTGAATGCAACTCGCACGTGATGACGAATGTGCTGCCTTCCAACACGAAATTTGGTCCATAATATATTACCTCTGTGCAATCACATAAGTAAAAATATTAAATTAATGCCGCTTCTTCTATAAACAAAAATCAAACTAACCAAACTTATACGAAATAGTCTAGGCTATACGAGCGTATATAATTCATTTCACATAGACACAACTGAAATATTCATTTTCTTGTTTTTGCTCCTAAACTTTTTAAATACATATTTCGGATTCTAACGGCTAATATGCATTCTACGAGTGCTGAACTAAACTATATCTAATTGCTATAATGTATTCCAATCTGGTTCCGCTTTTCAACGAGAAGGCAGTGTCCCTGCCAAACTTCCAAAAAAAGAAAAAAATATTTAAAGAACTGATCTGCAATAAGAACGTTACATAAAGTCGCTTGGAACATTCACCTTCAAAAAAAAAGATAAGCATTCTAGGTTAGGCCAATTGTACTTTGGGTTTTTGAATTTGATATTTAACTTTCACCACGACATGTGTATAAAAACAGTAAGTTATAACTGCAGAAAATTATGCTGCATTATCAGATGAATATGTCTTCATCGCTGTTTGTAGTTAATAACCTTTGGCCAATGTCCTTAAACGTTTTGTTAGTCACTGAACGATCAATTATGTTTAAGAAGCTAAAAAAATAGTTACACATATGAAGTACAGAATTAAGGTTTGCATTTCCAGACTGCATAATTTGCAATTTACAAGTTATTCAGCATTAGTGATACTGATTTAGGCTATGCCTGGTATTTGGGGGAACCAAAATTGAAACAGTTATCGGCTATCCTGAATGTAGCAATATAGTGGCTGGAAATGTCATTGTATTCAAGCCATGCAATAGATTTACATCATCTTCTGTAGCTACAATAGGTACACAATGGGTGCATATGCACACAGGGTTTACGATATTAGGGAAACATTTATTACATACATTGGTAATGGATCCAATCAAGTCTTAAATACAATCTCTTAAAAGTTGCGTGAAGAACATATAGTCGAGCAATTATTTTAGTTTTATAGAAGAAAGGGTTTTTTCAACTCTCAGGTATCCCAGCCCCTTTAAGGGATAAATCTATAGAAATTATAGGACATTTTCGCAAAATTATAGGAAAATATAGGACATTTTCGTTAAAAATATAGAACATTCTTCGAAAATATGGGATTTTACTTTCAAAATAATCGTTTTTGGATGTTTTTTTTAAAAATATTTTGAAAGTATATTTGTAAATATTTTTTTTTAGTTTTTGTTAGATTTTTT
>JAQGCC010002400.1:0-18639 GCA_034698905.1 Xestoiulus laeticollis | reverse complement strand
ATTTTAATTACACAAGTCGCTGACTTGGCTGAGAGCTTTCCCCATAGGAAACGGGGTGTTTAGTTTCCCCTTAAACAAATATTGCAAATAATGATTTTAATTGCACTAAAATTTACGTTAAATTTTCAGTGCAGTTTTTCCCATTTTTAAAATCTGTATTTTGCGTTCCATATAAGATACTAGTACTCTTTTTCTTCTTTGAATTTTGCGTTGAATTTTCATGCAATTTTTCCACAATTTCATAGTAAAAAAATATTTAAAATAATGAGTATAAACTAGTTTGTATTATTTCTTGATCGACTTTTGCGTCTATTGTCATAAACTCACATTATTCTTCATCAAATTCTATGCATTGCAAGTGTAAATTAAATTATTAATGTATATGCTGTGACGTCACGTGCACCAGCACGTGCATATCAATTCTACATGCATAAATTCCATTTTCCATTCCAATTATGCCGTGTTTTTAAATAACAAGAAATCTGAATAATTATTTGTGATAGAAAGAAATATTCCATTTTTTTTAAAACAAAAAAATGGAATTTGTCCACGTGCGTTTAACATATGCACGTGTCGCCTGCGCATTAAAAATTTAACTCGGATAGACATGCACTGCATTAATTCGATCCTCCATGTACTACAGTTTCCGAGAAAATTACACTTTCATTTGCGTTTTTTCTGCGATTTTTGGATAATTATTGAAAGTTTTCGTCAACGGTGTTTAAGACTTAACTATCGCTACTTTTCTTCCCATATTCCTGCTCCTCCTCATCGGTTTAAAACTTTGGAGAACTCTTCCATCCCCGAGAAAAACGCACAAATTTCCGTTACTAAAACCGGCTAAAAAAACGTATTAATCGTTTAAATAAGTTTAATGCAAATGAAACCCATTTTCAATATCGGCAAAAAATGATATTTTTACAATTTATCCTCCATTATGCCATCACGCAAAATCAATTTTTAAAATTTCCCCCGCGAAATAGCTGAGTCTCGCACCTTCTCGAAATCCTCTTTTTCATACCCCGAAAATCCCCGAAATTCTTGATAATCGGCGTCGGTACCTCCACGAAATTTTCTCACCGTCAGTCGTCTCCTATAAATTTTACTGTTCCTAAGATGCGTGCCGGGACAGAACTCGAAAAGACGAAGAAAAACTGGAAAACAAATTTACGAAAATGAGAAATTGCCTCAAAGTTTTTCCAGGAGAGTCCGAGCTTCCCTGCGTCTCGAAGTCACTTACCGAATATGCATAAATTAAAAGTAGCTGCCCTCCCGCGACCCTCTCCGGCTAGAGCAGCATCCTGTCCTCGGCCAGCGTCTCCTGGCTCTGGTTGGGCAGCAGGAGCCTCGTGCTCGAGATGCTGTTGAAGCTGTCTCCGCTGCTCCTGTTGCTGCTGTGGCTGAGCGGGGTTCCGGGCAGCGAGATGGCCTCGATGTAGGTGGGCAGGGCTCCCTTCAGAGGGGTGCCGTCCTCCTCCAGCTCTTCTTCGGGTCCCGCGTCGCTGTCCGGGCTTCCCGTGGTCTTGCGTCCTCCCGCGCCAGCCTGTGTTTCCTCCTCTTCGGGTGGGCCTGAACTCTGGTCGCACAGGATGGTAGTGCTCGGATCCTCCGGAGTGTAGTAGTCCGATTCCTCGCCGGCCGGAGAGATATCTGAAAGACGTGTTCGGATTGTGTAAAAACCACGGATGAACCGCCCGGCTGCGTAGTCGGCTCGAGTGCGTGCTTACCTTGCTGAGCGTCCGAACTAGAGTTGGGCACGCCGGACGAGGTGGAGCCACTTTCGCACAAATGCAGGGAATCTGGTGTGGAGAAGGACACCGCCTTCTCCGCGGCAAGAACGCTTCTCGGAGCGCACACCTCAAGAAACGACTGGGCTTCCACGAGGGCCGGAGATGACTGCAAGAAATCGAAAAGCATAAAAGGGGCCAGTTATTGTTTTTCGTATGTCATAAAACTTGAGACGTTTTTTTTTTTTTTGGTGCAGAAGACAGTTTAAAATTTTGCAGAAGACAGTTTTAAGATTAAGAATAAGACATTCAAAGATTTTGCAATCGCCTGAAGAATTAAGACTAAGATTTAATTTAATTTAGAATCACGTCTTAAGACGCTTTAACGGCTAAAGACCAAGACATTTAAAATTTTTTAAAGCATATTAAAAATTAAGACTAAATGACGTCTTTAAATATTTAAGTTTCTGCAGAAGACAGTTTTAACACTAAGACCAAGACAATTGAGAAACACGTCTTAAGACGCTTAAAACAAAGGCAATACAACTTTTTACAGAAGACACTTAAGACTAAGGGTAAAAACATAGTCCTATCAGCGATTAAAGAATCACATCATTCTAGAATGATTCCTAAAGACAAACCTGCGATTTGCGATGCACCCGCACATATCATGAATCCAGGACACAAACGAGTTCGTCTTTTCTAGAATCATTTTTGATTTTAATGAGTTCTGAATGGTATCGAAAACAAGATGTTCGATTGCAATCATTGTTAAAGGAATCATTCCAGATTTATTCTAGAATGAAGCGATTCTTTAATCGCAGCACTATGTTTTTACCTTAAGACAGACAACATTTTCAAACATGTTAAAATTTGAGATTAAGGCTTAATATACAACGACATATAAATTGTTTGCAGTCAGACAGTTTTAAGATTAAAACTAAGATATTTTCAGATTTTTAAAGAAGCTTTGGAATTAAGACAAAGAATTGTGTCTTAAGGCATTTACATTTTTGGAGTTTTTGTAAAGCTCATGAGGATTTTTGGTAAGATTTCGTGGAAAAGTAGTAAAGACGCTGCTCCGTAAGTCGTGTCCTACCTGCTGATGTTCCATTTCCACTTTGGTCTCCTTGGCTCCGGCCCCGTCTTTGCGCACCACGATCTTCTCCAGAGACGCCGATCTTGACCGCCTCAAGTTCTTGGCTTCGGGAAGGTGGATCGTCTCCACGCCTTTCTCCGGGGTGTCCGGCAGCATGACGGTCAAGCAAATCTAAGGGGAAAAAAAGCCCCTCATTTTTCACAACCATTTTCCTCCCACGACCATTTCCAGCCAACAGCCCTCGTAAATACGTATCTGGTTCTCTAATTTAATCACCTCCGGAGTGCAGTTTCCGAACGTGCCGCCCGTGACTCCGTCGATCTGGGACAAGGGGCAGTCGGTCTGCGCCGCGCAATCCTCCATCATGGCAGCGACTTGAATCGACGAGAAACTGCCCGTGAAATTGCGGCTGCGATAAACAAAAATTTCACGTTTTCAGAAACAATGCGGGCGGAAGGTTCTGAGGAAAAAGTGAAAACGATGATTTTCCGCGTCTAATTCTCGATTTTACCTTATGTAATGCACATAGTAGCTTTGAAAAACAAATTTAAAAAAAAAACAGGCTTAACAACGTGGATTAACCGACGAGAATATCAATCGAGGGGTCCGATCGATTCGGAAAGGAACAGAATTTAAAGTCCGACGTTCGGATCCCTCGACATTTTGGGCAACACATTTTTTTAGCAGATTCTTTAAAGTTTATATATAAAATATAAAAAAAAAGTTGTTGAATTACCAAGTGGTCGAATCCACCGGAACGGGCATGGATGGAGATGTGACTGCTGCTGACAAAAAACACAATTAGTTGCCAAAAACCTGGCGATAAAGAAAAGTGTATGGCACGGTGCACGCGTGTGATGTGGGTGCCGCGAGACAATGTTTCGAAAGACGTGCTGCAGACGCGTATGTGTTACCGATGCATTAAGGCTGAACTAAACACCCCTGGCCTTTCCTATGGGAAAATATCTTGACGAGCCCAGTCTTTTCTAATTAAAATTCTGTGGAAAAAACAATTGGTACAAATTCTGTTTTCATAGATCTAGCGCACAGAGACCATGTTTTTTTTATGAAAATGTCTGGTTATTTTTAAAATTAATAAATAAGATTTTTTTTATAAATTTCGCGGGTGTTTTGCATGGTCTTGCTGCCACCTGGTGTCAGCTACCTGAAATGTATCATCGCGTTTCGAAAATGTATCAATTAATTGCTTAATATTAAAGATTAGTTAATATAAATGTATCTGTGATCTATCTGGATAAATAATCCATGCTTTAAAATTAATATACACACCTTAACTGGTTTAATTAATTTGCTCATCTCGTAACAAAATTCAAATTCCGAAAAGCTGACACCAGGTGGCATCAAAGGCTTAGCCACGAGAGATCCCCATTTAAAATTTATTCTTATTTATTAAATTTAAAATTTAAGGTCCATTTTCATAAAAAAACATGGTCACTGTGCCCTAGATCTATGAACACAGTATTTTACCAATTTTTTTTTCAAAAATTTTATTTAGAAAATGCGCTGGGTTCGTCAAGAAAGTTACCCATAGGAAAGGGCGTGTTTAGTTCAGCCTTAACGCGTTGGCAACAGTCCATTGGAAGATAAAGCTGGCTACAGCCTATCATCATATAGTACGATGTCTCGTGATGGAGTTCCATCACGAGACATCATGTGACAAAATTAACGAACCGTCCTGCTGCATGACGACAGGAACGATGGCGTTGCTCTGCGTGGTCTGGGTGAGTGACGACGGGGCAATGGTCGTTGTCAAGGGGAGACCGGTGGGTGGGACCACCGCCGGAATGTGCGTGGAAGGACCGTTGAGGGCCTCGATCAGGCTAACCGCTTCGTAGCCGTGTGGAATGTTTTCCTGGATCGCGATACAGAGACGAAGGGTTTCAAAAAAACGGGACAGATGCGTCAAAAAAGTTTCTAGAACCCTCGCAATCTTACCGATTTGGGTATCTCGCTTGCGTCTCCGGAATTCTGCGTCGTTCCCGTGGACTTCCTTAGGGCCTTGATCTGCAGGAGGGCCCTGAACGGAGATCGGCAGATGGGGCAGCTGTTGGCCTGGTAGCGCAACGAGTCGGCGCAGCAGTTGCACAGGCAGAGATGTCGGCAGGGCAGGATGAGGGTGTCTCGCATGTCGCACATGCAGATCACGCACTCGGAGCCGTTGTCCTCCACCTCGTCGTCGCTGGAGATCTAGTCCAGAAACGAGAAGCGTTCGTTATATAGAGCGCTATGCTTTTCAACGTGCGTTTTTCGCTCCTGGGAGTCTTTCTCAGCTTTTTGATATGCGACAATGCAGCCGCGGCAACACGGCCGACTTCGAAAATTGTTCTCATGATAGAACTTGCGGCCATGGCAGGAAAGTCGGGGCTTTAGTCGCTCCGTAAGAACGGGGCTTTAGATCCTTAAATGCCGTAGTTTTTTTTTTGACCCGAGAGTACTTCCGTCTCCACCAAACAACGTAAATACGATTTTTGCCAAATTGCCTGCGAGAGAATGTACGCACTAAGGCTGCTTTCGCTGCGTTTTGAGCACCCCCTAAATAAGCGTTAGAATGTTTCAAGACATCGATTTCTAAAATCCCGGTCCTTAAAATCAACGAAAATGCCAATCTTACGACCCTCTGACCCCAAAGTCATCGAATTGCCGTTCGTTATAAAATCGTAAGATAGCAGTAGGGATTTGTTATATCGAGCCGATTACCTTGGAATACTCTGCGTTCTTGTTCTCGATGCCGTAAATCTCCTGCAGCAGGTAGCACAGTCCATCGACGAACTGCTTCTGCTTCAGCGCCTTCAGCGAGTAAGTGCTGTCAGAGTTTTTCTCGACAATGGCCAGAGTGATGTGAGACTGCTTCGGATCTTTACGAGGGTGGGGGATAAGAAAGTACGTTATTGAGTCGAGATTACGGATCTAAGATTTATTTCGGTGACTACATTGCGTACCTTCGCCTTCCTCGGCCACGCACTGAATAATGATCGGCATGAAGCCCTTCTCGAAACTGTAATTCAGCTAAGGAAAGCGTGTCGGGGAAAAAAAACAGTCGGTTAAACGCGCTTCTTATCGAGTCGAGTATAAGGCACTCGCAAAACGGCGTAAAACTTACTTCTTCTTCCGGGTAGAGGCTCGGGTCGAAGATGTGACTGACTTGGGCGAACTGCTGATTGGCTCCGCGCTTGTAGTGGTACGTTTCGGAGTTCATGCTGGCGTCTCGTGGCGTGTAGCTGATAGCAGGAGGGAGAGGTAAAATTAGAAAAGGGCATTGAAGGGACAAGAGGCTAAGTGATTAGACACTAATTCGGTCTTTGAAGGACCAAGAGGGTCATGGATTTTTTATTGTTTTGAAAGGACCAAAATTTCGCAAGGCCAAAGGATCAGGGACTTTTTAGAAACTACTCACATAGCACCAGACGGCGTGATCTCCTCCGTGCAGAAATAATGGATTGTTATCGCGCATCTGATGTCCGAATCGAAAGTGAACTCTATGTTGTACCTCGTCTGAGATGGTTCCTTTGCTTCGTTAGAGCCCGTTTTGTTACCCACGATCACGGCATCGTCGACGACCCTGAACCGTTTAAAAACAGTTTTAAAATCAAGGTCCAGACCTTTCGAAAGTAACGGAGGCGAGTTTCTTACCTCACGAATCGTAGCGACTCTTTGCGTATATTCACCAAGCTTTTTATGGTTTTCGTGGGCTCGTTAGCCTGCGGCGCCGGATATGGAAACTGCGAGATAACATTTCGTTTAAACAAATGCTTTAAAGGGTTAATAAGAAACATTTTTATCTTTTATTAAGCTTATGCAAAAACGATCTCAAACACGAGCGAGACAGCTAGTACAGAAAGCATATGAAATACTAGAAATAGGATATGTTTCTTGTAGAATAGGATGTCCTTTCTGTTTAGAAAAACAGGAAGGAGAATGTATTTTAAGGAACTAATTCCTAGAAACAAATGTGTCACTGTTGTATTGTTTACAGCAGCTTTTTTCTCTATCCGGATTCGAGCGCTTAAAGCACTGCTGAGATTAGACGCGGCAACGATTAAAAATTGATAAGACATATTGATACAATCGTATTGTTTTGAATATAGCAAACGTTTATTGCTTCATTGTGCAATAAATCCCTTGCCTGACTTTTTCAAAATAAATCACTTTTCCTGACTTTTCAAAATAAATCCATTTTCATGACTTTTTAAAAAATAAATCCCTTTTTGGTTAGCTAGGTGAAGTAGACAGCTTGAGTAAAGCTAGGGTTATGACATACTGTAGATAGATAATTAAGCTATACAACAGTGCCAGAAACTAGGTTATGTTTGATATAAATACAATCTGAATAAATACTCACAGGAGTAGGCCTGTTTCCCAAAAAATTCAGATCAGAATTCTCTCCGAATAAATAGGCCTCCGGTTGAGGTGTATCGAATCTTTCGCCTCCCATTATGAAATGGCTGCCGAAGTAGCATCCTAAACCAGCGAAATAGTTTAAAAACATGTCGACATTAAAAACAAAAACATAGAATCAGCTGTGGAAGTGTGAAAATAAATGTCTTTTAAAAAAAAAAGGTAAACGAACCCGATTTGGGAGGATATCTATAGGCATGAGAAGAGGTCAAATCCACCTCTTCCACATCGGCATTTTGCCTGGAAGTAATCGAACCCATTTCTTCAGATGTCCATCAAGATTTTAAGCTAAAAATTGCGATGTTTTTAAATTAAAAACTAGAAATTTGAGGTCAAAACAAAACAGAAATGGAGATTAGATGGAACGTCATTTTTCCAGAATGCCGTCATCGAACGCCTGCAAAGCTTTACGTGGTTAGGATGAAAATAAAAATTAATTAAGGCGCTTTTACTAAATACCGCTCTCAATGTGTTTCAATGGCCCTGTTCAATGCATGGTTAAGAAATACTCATCTGGTGGAAAATGAAAAAACATTAAGGCGCTTTTGCTAATGGCCTCTAATGGTTTTCTAATGGCAAGTTTTAAAATGCATTTTAATATCCATATCTGACAATCATAAATATGATTAAAAAGGTCAGAAAATCGCCAAAAATTAACAGTAATGATCATATCTGTTGTATATAATTATAAATTAAACACTCGTGTTTTCATATTTTATAAAAAATATATGAATTATTTCAGAAATTTAGATTTTTTTGGATTTTAGTATTTATAATTGCACTTTTTTCGTGCACATTGTAATAAATAAACCGATAAATCTAGACAAGAAAGTCAAATTAAATTGTTATAGAACGTCTTAAAATGATTGTAATTAGTGTATTTGCGACACGCAATCATCGATCGCAAAGTTGCGATTGGTATTTCAAAATCAAATGTTGGCAACCTAGCATAGCCCATGTGTATTGCGGGGAAGCTCGCTGCCCCTTGACATATTAAGCATTGGTGCAAAAGTGAGCTTCCCGCAATACACTATTGCTATACAGGGTAGCCCAACATACGAGACTTAAAAATCCCATTCGCAAATTAGCGATCTGTCTCAAGTAGGGGTCATACATGGCATTATTCCAAACAAAGGTCGTATAACAAACAAAAAATTAGTGTCCAAACAAACCTCTATATTACATAGGGCCTCTAGCCAGCTGTGTTTCCTCCGCAAGTGGTCCACAGGTGGCATGGTCAATGTCAGTTGGTCAATTGGTCACTTAAAGCAGTAAACAAAGATGATACTAATTCTGGACCACTTAGCACGACCACCCAAAAATGCCATTCTTTTCTTCTCACTAAAAGCTTAATCATTAAACAAACGCATCTTTGTGTTTCGGACATTGGTCACTCCAGGGTCCGGTTTCGACAGCAATTAGTCTACAAAGGGCGAATTGACCACCCACATTTGTACATATGGATTGCAAAAAAATAACATTTTGTGATAATACACCATTGTGTTTATTATTTTGCGTTTTCAAAACAATAATTTACAATAATAAATTAAGTCCGTCTTCCCAGAATGACAGGAAGTCGGCCATTTTTCAGTATTTTCAATTCGGTTGTCCCGTGGCAATTAGCATATCCAGCATCTCTATTGAATACCCTAAAAGTCAGCCTCAAATCAAACATCATATTATGCGAGATTATAGTGAAAGTCATGCATCATCTTCAATTCAAAAAGTATGAATCCAAACGTCTGCAGTTATGCCCCTTGTGTAAGGGCCTGGCCCTTAACCCTCACAGCATATTACAGTGTGTGTGTGGGGAAGGGGGAGAAGGAGAGAAATCCAAGAAATTAAGCAAGAAAACCATAAGAAAATGTGGAAACAATGTTTGAATTGTTTTAAATAAATATTCATCAAGTTAAAGTTCTTTCATTAACGTATTTGAATAGCATTTTGAATATTAAAAAATGAAGATATCGACTATAATATAGTTAATTATGTCAATTGTAAGGTTGACCTAAAAACATCAAAATAATTAAATACAAATTTTGTTTTCACAACAGTTATAATAGGGGTACTTAAGTTTATCATCGTACATCTGTTTTTATAATTTGGGGGCCTGGTTATCATGAGTGTTAAAATCAAAGGTGTTACTGTGAGGATTAAAGTGGTCTTCAACACATTGCAAATATAGGGGCACGTTGGAGCTTTTAAGGTCAATAGGACTGTAGATTAGGTGTTTTAGGAACATCATTCAGTACAAGTTCAACGACCGGTTTCAACGAGCACCATTAAATTGGTAAATTAGATGAAAATTCATGAAAATTTTAGATAAAAAAGCAAAACTACTTAATGCAGCTAAGTCACAAGTACCCACTACCAATAAGCCAATCACAATGTCATTAAGCCCCTCCAGTTAAACCCCGCCCACTGCAAATATGCACATCGAGTCAAGTCCATCTGTTACAGCTTAGTCACGCCCACAACCAATAAACCGCTCTTCTGAAGAAGACAGACCACTCCCACTACAGTCAATACCCAACCAACAAAAAAATTGAAACTGTGCCACTCCCACTACAGTTAAGCCCCACCCACCAAGGCTATTTGATGCAAGCTAAAGCCCACCCAACAAGAAAAATGGCAACTGAGCCCCTCCTACTACGGTCAAGTAACTCCCACAACTTAAAGACCACTCCTACTACAGTTAAGCCCCTCCCACCAACGTCATTTTGTTGTAGCTGAACCACTCCTACCGCCAGTAAGCCACTCCCATAATAAACAGACGAGTCCTGCCACAGTCAAGACCCACTCACCAAGAAATCAAATTGCAACTGAGCCAATCCTACTAAGATCAAGCCATTCCCATAGCCCCAAGACTCACTCCAGCTAAGCTCCTCCCACCAAAACCCCGTTGTTGCACCTTAGCCACTCCTACTACTAATAAGCCACTCCTACTACTAATAAGCCACTCCCACTGCAGTCAAGTCACACCAAGAAAAATTTTAGCAGAGCCGCGCCTACTACAATCAACCACTACCACTACGGTTAAGCCCATCCCACCAAGGGCATTTGTTGCAGCTAAGCCACGCCTACTATCATTCTACAGGGGATAAGTTAAATTTTCCAATCAATTCCCACATCGTGCATCCTCTAGGACTCGCAAATCCGACATTGCATCGAAGAACGTTCCGAGAAGACGCGCTAAGACCTAGAAATCGACATCGCAGACATTCTCCAAAAGTTAGCCTGCCATTAATCGCTTATTTAACTAACACTCGGTCGAAACCGGTCGTTAGACGAAGACCAAACCGCATGGCGAAAGGAGACTTGCGTTCGTCCCAACCACAAATTCAAACCGTTCCGATTGCCGCAATTTCGTCACAGAAATCACGACTGATCCTCGTTAGGTGGAGCGACCATCGCTCGCACTTCATCTGGGTGGCACGAAGTAGTTGAGGTTCTGGTTGTTGCCGTAGGAGCAGAAACCCTGAGGTTCCTGTCCAGGGGGAGTTGCCGAAGCTCCGAAGGCGTGCAGCGCCCCCTGCGGTGCCTTGGCGAACTGCGCTGCGGCGGCCAGGGAGTCGTAGAAAGAAGGGCCACTCGCGGTGGCCGAGGGATTGTAGTTGCCGTTGTAGCCATAGGGGAAGCGACCAGAAGCCGCCGCCAGGGGTCTTCCTCCGCTGTGCTGAAGCCTGCCGCTGGTGGCGCCCCCAACTGCCGAGGAGGAAGGCTCCATTTCCGGAACCGCTGAGCGCCACACGGCGGCGGCGGAAGTGGGCCATTGGCTGTCGTACTGGTGCTGGTGGTACATGGTCTTGTAGCCGCCAGGGGGAGCTCCGGTGCTGCGCTGGGGCTGCTGGAGACCGGGGAAGAGGTCTGACTGGACGTCACTGCCGGCGTAAGGTGACGTCACTTCCTGGTGGTGCATGGGCTGGCGAGGAGATGAAGTGTCCATCGGGAAAGGCCGTTCTGATGGAAAAATTGAAACAAACAAACGGGCTATAGCGGCTAGAATCTATTTTATCCTTAAGTCCCGTACTTAAGTCATGGTTCATTACCTGGAGTCTGGTTAAGGCCTGCGTAGAAGGAGTGCACCGCCTGCAGCCTGTTCTTGCCGTGCTGCGGTGTCCTAGGTGGCGTCGGCGGGGCGTGTCCTCCGTCGGATGGGTGTTGGTGGTGGGCGTGGTGATGGGCGTGGCCAGGATGGTGGGCGTGATGATGGTGGTGCAGGAGGGGGTACGAGTCTGCGTCGTGGTGACCGGAAGCGGACGGTCCATCCGCGGCCGCGGCGGAGGAAGGCGAGGGAGTGCTGCAGGAGGAAGTGGGCGTGGAAGCGGAAGTGGAAGTCAGCAGACCGGAATTGGTCGGTGGTGGAGGGGTGGCGGAACCCGAGGCAGCCTTTCCTGGTTTCCTGCGTCTGGGTTGGTATTTGTAGTCCGGGTAGTCTCGTTTGTGGACGTTGCGAAGACGTTCGGCCTCTTCGATGAAGGGCTTCTTTTCTTCCTCGCTTAGGACCCTGCGGAAAAAAAATTCAAAATAATGTATCAGTACTGTTGTTGCACCCTGTACGGCTAGCTAACTGAAAAGATATGCAGTAAAACCTGTCTAAAAGAATGTATTTTCTGAAAGCATAAGTTGCGCCATGTACGGCTAGCCGAGTGAAAAGATATAAAGTAGAACCTGTTTAAAAGCATCCTGGGACTGTGTAAAAGAATATCTTCTCTGAACGTATAGGTTCCGCCATGTACGGCTAGCTAATTGAAAAGATATGCAGTAGAACCTGTCTAAAAGCATCCTGTGACTGTGTAAAAGAATGTATTTTCTGAAAGCATAAGTTGCGCCATGTACGGCTAGCCAAGTGAAAAGATATAAAGTAGAACCTGTTTAAAAGCATCCTGGGACTGTGTAAAACAATATCTTCTCTGAACGCATAGGTTCCGCCATGTACGACTAGCTAAGTGAAAAGATATACAGAAGAACCTGTCTAAAAGCATCCCGTGTAAAAGAATATATTTTCTGAAAGCATAAGTTCCGCCATGTACGGCTAGCTAATTGAAAAGTTATACAGAAGAACCTGTCTAAAAGCATCCTGTGCAAAAGAATTTTCTTCTCTGAAAGCATAAGTATCGCCATGTACAACTAGCTAATTGAAAAGATATACAGAAGAACTTGGTCTAAAAGCATCCTGCGTAAAAGAATATCTTTGCAGAAAGCATAAGATGTGCCGATCCCGACTTGGGACCCATGAATAAATGAACCTGTCTGAAAGCAAGTTTTCGCTGGTCACAAAATATGATTTAATTTAACAAAGGTTAGCTTCTGTTTTAAGACAGGTTCTGGTTCTATTGTACAGTAGAACTTATCTAAAAGCATCCCGTGTATAGGAATAACCACATATTGGAACTTATACTTTCAGAGAAGATAGTTCCTTTACACATGATGCTTTTAGACAGTTTCTACTATACAATAGAACATATACATTATATTTTCCAAGCAATCACTGTTCAAACCCAATGAAGGGAGTTGTTGGGGACCTCTTTACACCACTTTTCTGGAAATGGGTCCCAAAAAATGAATGTTTACATATTTCTAAAGCATTTCGTAATTCCAAAAATTAAACAAGGATTTCCTAAAATTTGAAAGCTGCTTTTTTTTTTTTCTACAAACATCCAAAACAGCTGTTAAAAATATAACGCGCCACGTTGCGCCAACAACTTTATCCAACGTTTAGCTTTTTTTTAAAAACAATAAACATGCAGAAAACGGATTAGAAATCACTTTTAAGCACGCGCCAAAATGCCGTCGTCTCAAATTTAGAGATACATTATAGGGAATTTATATAATGTATACTGTAGATGTAGTATACCATAAAATGGTTGATTTTCTAATTCAAGCTCAAATCTTTCCCTATTTTTTTATTCAATATTCAGGAGCAATTTTTGAAATTTTAGAGTCGTATACGCCCCAGGCCACACTATAGGTAGGCTGTTTCCGCGCGTTTGGTTATAGCCTCAAACAGGGCATCGAATTTAATTTGAATTCTAGAATTACATGTATGTAATTTGCACATTAATATCTCGTGCGAAAATTCTTTTTCAATTAAAAGCCTTGTTTGAGGCTATAGCCAATCGCGCGAAAACAGCCTATAGTGTTGTCTGGGGCTATACACTGTATGTATATATGCCCCTGATAATCACTTGCACGGACACATTGCCATCGAACGGTTCACCCGCACGTGGACGGCATTTCGGAACGTACGCGCGTGCAAAAACGGAAAGCCGTTGCCGTGGCAACCGAGGAAATGGAACGCGGTTTCCTTGACAACCGTGGAATAGAACGTTGTATATCCATGGCAACCGCGGAATATAGGCTGGAACGTTGGAAGGAAATGGAATGTATATACAGTTACCGTGGCAACCGCGCGTGAAAAAGAATAATTGTAGTCATGGCAACATAATGGGTTAATATAGAAGCACGCGCAGTGTTCAATTTTTCAGTACAGGTGTATAGGATCCTTTAATTGCTAATTCAATACGAAATTTTGGTCCTTTCCACAAGTAGCTCGCAGATGGCCCAAATTTGGCTTTATAACCCTCGATCTTCTGTATCTTCACGCAATTAATTCTCCATATGTTGCACGTACCTTAGGGCACTCGAGCTATTTGGACTTGTTCACCTTTGACCTAGATTAATTTATAGCTACACTTTTAAGGCTTTGAAAGTGTCAAGCAAGCTTATAGACCTCTTAACGCCTAAATTGTTGCAAGGTGGATCTCTGGTCCAACAATTTATATTGAGAACAATAGAGAAATTATATGGTAGAGCCTGTCTAAAAGCATACTCTTGGATGCAGTGAAAATACATTTTCAGTTTTATACACATTTATACATGTGGCCCAAGACGAAACCTGCACATTTTGATAGTGTTTTGCACAGGATGATTTCAGACAGCTTCTACTGTATAAATTTGTAAATACAGTATAGAACCTGTCTAAATGCATACTCTTTTTTTAAATTTCCAACACTATAGTTGGTTAGTTTATGTGTTTATCTCTATTCCCAATTTTTTGCTGTTAGTGTTTTAAATCATTTGAAATTTTATTGAAAATTATTCAAATCTGCCTTATGATGGTGTGCAGATTTGAACAGTTACACTAATTTTAATTAAAAACAGACAAATAAATGCCTTAACATATATGAACCCATTTTTTATTGAAACATGTCTATTGAGCACAAATTGAACTATTTTAATAACGCAATTTGTGTTTGTCTAGCTTAAGACCAAAGATTTTAGGCTTTGTACAATCGCACCATAGTTAGGCTATTCTTAAAAAAGAGGCATGCATACATGTATACATGAACAAATTTGAACATATTTAAACTATTTGAATGTTGAATTTCTGCAAAACTAAATTAAAACAAATATAAATAGGCAATTGGCTCATTGAAATGTGCCCCATGCAGTCATGCTGTTTAAAAGTGCCCCACAATGCATCACGAGGCTTAAGTGCTTTCAATGACCATGTGGAAGTGTAATATCTTAAATGCTGACCCATCCATAAAATAGACCATGAAAAGAACTAACTATAGGTATCATTTGTAACCAATCCTTGTTAGAAATAGACCCCTGTTTAATATTGCGTACTTCATGTTGAAAAATGACAAAAACATAAAATCCAGCAAAAGTTTGTGTGCAGGAATTCCACCAACTTGAAACTACATCCTAATATGTAGTTTTGGTGCTGCCACATACATGTACACAATTTGTAACACTGTCTACAATAATCTTAATGTTCAAATGTGCCCCACTCTATCCTAATGCAATGATTTCAATGTCCCCATGGTCCTTACCTCCACAGTTTGCCGAGCGTCTTGCTGAGTTCCGCATTGTGCAAATGCGGATATTGGTCAGCCAGCTTCCTTCTGGCAGCCTGTGCCCATACCATGAACGCGTTCATGGGCCTCTTGACGTGCATCTTGCGTTTGTCCGACCCCATCTGCTTGGTGGTCACCGGGATGAGGGTCCAATCGTAGCCCTGGAGCAATTTGCCAACGGCGTCTTGAAGGTGGACGCTGCAGGCCGTCTCGCAGGCACCGGAAGCGGCGGAAGTTGGGCCGTCTGTTGGCGTTGATCCCTCGGCACCTGACTGCACGGACAGCCGACCTCTGACGATGGACAACGACGGACACTTGTCGGACATTTCGGAAAATTTGTCACGACGAATATTCACGATTGTAGAAAATGTATAGCAAAAGGTTTCTTGAAGAAATCACGACTCTTTCTCGATGAATGGCGCAAACATTTGGAGAAGTTAACAGAAAGGGTTGTCATAGAAAACAGGGATGTTACTTGATGAAAGCTCAAAGGTTCCCAGACGAAATCTTTGACTAAAATTGAATTTATAAACGTTTTCTAATGGTTTTGTAGTAGAAATCATAAAATGTTTGTCGAAGAATTCACAAGCGTTGAAGAAAGCAAAGATCTTGAAATATCTCGGTGGGAAAACACGCAAGTTTGTCGAAAAAATGACAGGTTCCTTAACGAAAAATTAATAAAAGCTGTTGATGATTTCACAAAAGCTGGTGATGAAAAACTTTTTGAAAAAACTTAAACAATAGTTGTCGAAAAAAATCCATAAATTTAAGGTTCCTTGACGAAAAATCGGGAAATGTTGTTGAAAAATTAGCAAAAGTTGTTGAAGAATTCACAAAAGTTGTTGAAGAATTCAGAAAAGTTGACAATAAAAAAACTTTTTGAAAAAACTTACAAAAATTGTCGAAAAATGCACAAATGTTTCTTGGCGAAATCTCAAAACTTTGTCGAAGCAATCATGTAAAAATCTCGAAAATAGCACGAACCTTCATCAAAAATATCTCGAGAAAAATCCCCAAAATAGTCGAAAAATCCAGAAATGTTGGCGAAATCTCGAAAATGTTTCCTGAAGAATCCACACACACACACAAAATCTCCAAAAATTCCCAAAAGTTGACTTTGAAATTCCCGGACTATTTGAGATTTCTTATCTTAAAAGTTTCACAAAAATTTCCCGAAAAAATCACAAAAATTAAGAAAACAAACTTTTGTCACACAGTTGTTCCATGGCGCAAACATGACGTAAGTCCATTCAAAATCCTCGTAGGTCCCAAAGGGTTGTGCTCCTTAATCACGTAGTTTTTAAAACATTAACCGTTATCACTCGAAAATGAAAAAAAAGCGTGATCTAAGTCCTCGAATAAAGGCTTCTTTGAAAGGGGTCTGAGGTTCAAGTGGGTCGAGAAAGGAAAAGGGTGGGTTTACCCATTGATAAAAAAAAATCGATAACAAGAGGGGGGATTGTTGAGTGAACAGTACCGTTCAAAGCTGCAGTGATAATAATAACAATAATAATAGTAATAAGAAGAAGCAGCAGCAGAAGTGACTTTTTGTGAACGGCGCGTGTTGTGTCGCAGCGACTGAAAAACCTCTCTCCTAGAACAAGGACGAGGCGTTGTGTTGGCGCACAAAGTCCTCCCTCACGAACGGAACAAGAAGAAGCTAGCAGCTAAAGAAAGCTAAAGAAGAAGAAGAAGAAGAAAAAAGGAGGGCAGAACGATGCTCGGGAAGACACCGAGGGGCGGGACAACACCTGGGACCATTGCCATCCACAGGTTCAAACGCACGTGGACGGCTTTTTGGAAAGCACGCGCGTGGCGAAACCCGTGTGGAAATGGAATAAGGTTTCCTTGACAACTGTGGAATAGAACGTTGTATCTATGGCAACCTACGTGAAACCATCGAAATGGAACACATCACTAATAATGAAAATGGAATATAGTTACCGTGGACACCGTGGAATAAAAGCCGTAACCATCGAAATGGAACCCTGCTGCCGTGGCAACCTTGGAACGGAAGAATTGTAGTCATGGTAACCGTGGATTTAGAAGCTGTTATATTGGAATACAGTTTCCGTGGCAACCGTGGAATGAAGAATTGTGGTCATGGCAACTGTGGAATAGAAGAATTGTATATATAGTCATGGCAATCGTGGAATAGAAGCTGTAACCATGGAAATGGAGCACTGCAGCCGTGGCAACCTTAGAACGGAAGAATTGTAGTCATATGGCAACCGTGGAATCAGAAGCTGTAATATTAGCAATGGAATATAGTCACCGTGACAACCGTGGAAAAGAAGAATTGTTGTCATGGCAATCGTGGAATAGAAACTGTAGCAAAGGAAATGGAATAGTTACCGTAGCAACAGTGGAATAGAAGAATTGTAGCCATGGCAACTGTGGAATAGATGAGTTGTAGGCATGGCAACTTTGGAACAGAATCTGTAAGCATGGAAATGGAATATACCATGCAGGGTAAAACCTTGCATAGAATAGAACAGTTGAAATCATGGCAACTGTAGAAATGGAATACGATGTTGCCTCGACAACAGTGAGTGGAATAAAGCATATTTAAGGCAACCGCGGAAATGGAATAGTGTTGCCATGGCATCAATGGAATTGGAATATTATAGAAGTGTGGTAACCATGACAATGGTGGATTGGAAGAGTTGAAGCCATGTCAACAGCTGAATTCGAATGGAATGGTATAGATAATAGATAAATGGCAACTGTGGATATGGAAGAGTTGTATACATATAAGACTCTGAAATTACAAAGAAATTGAAAAAAAATACAAAAGTAAATATAGGTGACATGTAACGTGCAAAAGAGCCAAAGACAACCATAACCGTGACAACTTAAGGTGCCTGTACACCTTTGATGGGATTGGCCAATCAATCACAATTCAAATTATGAACGATTGGAATTGCCAATCTCAAAGTAGACATTTTTTGAGGTCATTGCAGAGAGGCTATCTGAGCACAAGTTATGAGTACCCCTTACAAAAGCTGCGAAGTTTTATAATTGGCTGCACAGCAAAAGTAAACCTGGTGTACAGGCACTTTAAGCTTGTAATGGCTGAAATGAATTTTTGGAAATGTTGTCCATGTTCGCATGTAAGCTTATATAGATTATATTTCAGGAATTGCATAAATGTGATAATCGTGCATGAGACAAAAATGTTGTGTGCCAAGCTTAAAATGATTGTAAAAGTGAAATCAATTCGGAAAAAATATATATATATAAAAAATAGTTAATATCGTATGTCGAGTATATTTTTTCGCTTTATTTACAGTACTACATTTTTTTATTTGAAAATGCAGAAGCATTAAGAGAGAGAATAAAAGGGGGATTGGACTTCCAATTTCCTCCCTTTCATATTTGTACAGATAGGCCACCCCATAAGCACACGACTGTTGGAACAACGTCATTTTTGTGTCAGACTGTTAGAAAATGCAGACATTGACACCAACTACATCAATACAACATTGAACCAACAGTTGTTGGCCAATGTTAATTTTTTGGCTGTTGGAAA
>JAQGCC010002399.1:0-18640 GCA_034698905.1 Xestoiulus laeticollis | reverse complement strand
TCGCACCCTTAGCTAATCGACGATTAAAATCCCCTGTACATATTGTACATGTAATAGGAGATAAATTTTAGATAAATTTGTGGCTAAAAAAAATGAAACTTGTATTGACTCACGAACGAGAAAGTCAGGTTAATTGAAGTAAGAAAGTCAGGGAGAACGGGTTTAGGCTGAGTGGTTATGCGGGACAATCGCTACGTTAGAACTGCGTGGGAAATCGAAAAAATAAGGGAAAATAACCAGAAAACAATGAAAAGATTACAGCTCACTTTTGCAGCCTTATTTCACTTTTCTATCTCAAGTAGTTTTAGAGATATAGCTGAAATTGGTTTTTCACTATAACTTGACTTTATAGTTTGCGAGGTACCATATGCTGTCCAGGAAATTTGTTCAAGGATTTCAAAGCTTCTTCCTTAAATTTTCAAGGACCCCCCCTCTCACAACTAATTAAAATCACATTTTCCCCAAAGAGCCCGCTCTGTAGTAAACTTGCATGCAACGTAAATAATCGATTAAACTCAGGTCTCGAATAAACCCCGGGTGTTAGTGGAATTTCCTAAGTGCTCGCGCCTCACATTTTCCAATGGCTTTTTAGCGCAGTGCATAGGGGATTTCCCCTTATTATTGAAATATTAGGCAAATGAAATACCGGTATAGGCCATACCTTAAATGCTTGTTTCTTTGAGGGAATAAAAATAATAAACCCAGGTTCTCGAATTAACCCCCGGTCAATATTCTGTACTTTTAAATAAACCCCCGAGGATTTATTCGAGTATTTACGGCATATTTATCAAGTTTAATTATAAGGGATTCCATACTTGTATAGTTTCTATATTCTCGTGTTTACCTAATTCATGAAATTTTGGGACGAAATACAGTAAAACCTGGTTAAGTGACCACCTCTGCATAGCGATCACTTTTCATAAATTGGTTTTATTGCATATAGGCCTACATGTATGTTTCCCTTTATAAAACTTCTCTGTATAGCGACCATCTATATACAGTGATCGAATTTGGTCGTTTTTTGGGCTGTCACCTTTAGCAGGTTTCGCTGTATGCATAGCACATACAGAGAAGCTTAATGTAAGCTTATGTATTTATTAAAATCATGTAAAATAACAAGGAGTGAAAGAAAAAAATCACCTCTTACATGCATATTCTGCATAAAATCGTATTTTTTAAGGGATTTTCCCATAAGAAATACTGTTACTTCTGGTATCACGTATCCACATACATGTACATGTACGATTTGCATACGTTTAGCTCAGGTCATTTTTGAGTTAAAAGCCTACATTAAGTACGTTTTACAACTCACTGATTTTTCTACCCTAAAAATGCACCATTTTGGAGCACCATCTGTTGATTTTTCAAGATTTAAGAAGCGTGTTAGAAACCATGGCAAATGGCGGACCAAAGTAGGTGATTTCTTGGCTGCATATAGCCTTCCAATCATTCATTCTCTCCTTCAACTTTCTTCCTTTTGGGAACTATTTTTTTGTGTGCCCCCCCTGAACAGTTTTGTTGAAAAGCCATCGTGAAAAGTTTGTTTTGTGAAAAAGAGAGGCTCGCCGTTTGCACGTAACATGTGCAACGAGTGTATTCTATGTCAGACCTAGATTTCTGCCAGCTCCCAACAATAGGGGGCTACAACTGTAACCTAGTTCGCTTATTATTATTATTCGGGGGCTGCTTTTTTTTCTTTTTTTTTTTTTCTCTTTTTTCTTAAAGGAGAAGAAGAAGAAAAAAAATGATATGGCACAAAAACATGAAAAGCTCTATATGCGCGATCTAACATTGAAACGACTCTCAGCTAGTAGTTTAGGAGGTTATATGCCAGACTGATTAAGGAGATTTATTAACGAATAAGACTCGAGTGCCGAAAAAAATGGACGTGGGCAACGATGCGAACGGGAAACTGGCAAGGAGGGCATTGTCACGCCCTGATTTTCGAGCATTTCCTAAAATATTTCCTACGACCCATGGCACCGAATCTGCTTTCCGATACGGTCAGTTTGACACCCAACATGGCCGGTTCATGCTGAACATTGGGCGAGAAATACACGTAAAACGTCTGACATCCGGTTTCTTCGGTTTTTTGGAACGATGGGATCATACTGTGGACCAATACGGTTAGATAGACACCTAACACTATAAATTTATACTAACATTTCTGGGAGATGTATTCCCACTTGAACACTTCCGGTTCTTTTTAATTTTCCACATTACAAAGAAACCTTGCTATGGTAGAATGTGCTTTAATGAAACCAGGACCCAATAACGGTCATTTTGACACCCAAGATGGCCGATCTAAGTTGAAAAATAAGGGAGGTATACTTTGACACATCTCTTGTGTGTTTTTGACAGCCTGAACTGGCGTTTCCACGTTTTGGAAACCACAACATGGCGTCGTTTCCGGTTTTCGCATTTTAGAACGTTTCGACTAGGGTGCATTCAAGATTTAGATTGTAATACAGTCCGTTTTGACGCCGAAATAAGTACTCCCAATTTACTTAATGATGCACATACTCTGTATATAACCGAAAGCATTTTTAGGACGAAAGGTCAAGTTTTGTAAGTACTCCAATATGGCCGTTTTGAAATATTCTGTAATTCGACATTTTTTTGGAGGTGCAGTTTTAATATTTACAATTCGTATCTTTTGCAAGGTTAAACGTTTAATTTGCCGACCCAGAGACCTTCACTTTTTGACCCAAAATCGCTGGTAAGGTACTTAAAGGTACCATTAAAAATGTCGAAAATCTCACATTATTTTTCGAAATAATTTTTACATTTGCTAACAATTTGCGAAATGGATCGAGGTGAGAAAACTAGGATTCGAACAACTGAAATTCGGCAGTGATGTCACGCTTTTATTCACTAGGGACAATTCAATTTCAACAAAAATAGTATATAGTACATGCATCGATAAAAACGACTACACTTTCAATATTCAGTAAAACCTAGTAAAGAGACCACCTCTGCATAGTGACCATTTTTCATAAATTAGTTTTATTGCATACATGTATGTTTGCCTTCCTCAAACTTCTCTTTATAGTGACCACCTGTATGCAGTGACCATTTTTCGGGTGGTCACCTTTAGCAGGTTTTACTGATCAGACCAGGGGGTTAAATGACCACATTTTCATAATAGTATAGACCAGCTGGGTTAACCCCCGAGTAAAATGGCGGCCGGGGGTTAATTCCCTGTAAGGGCTGGGGGTAAACCTCGAATGCAAAATGGCATTCAGGGAATATACCCTCACGTGCAGCTGTTTTTAGTGTGAAGGGGGTTGACCCACAAAGCCAAAACATTGAATGGGGGGTAAAACACAAAATGGCAGCCTTGAGTTAAAACCCCCCTAGTAAAATGACCTCTGGGGGGGTAAACCAAAAATGCTTAATTCGTATAGGCAGCACGTTAGGACGAGGGGCTACATCCCCCCCAAAACGTCCGTTAGTGCGCAAACACGTCCACTTACACTGACCAAAAGGTATTAGGAACCCATCCGCAAGGGGGCCGAGATGTTGTGACTTACAGGTAGAGGGTGCCGATGCGCTTGCTAGTCCTCGGCTGCATGAGGCCTAGGGCCGTCGTCGCCGTTGGGTCCTTGTCCGATGAGCGCTGGCTGCCACGACGGCAGATGGCGCTGTTGAGGATGTTGGCGCGGTTGCAGTCCATCAGAGGGTTGTTCAGGTCCCACACCAGGTTGCTGAGGGACTTTGGCCTGGGCAGTCGAGCGGAGGGTTTCTTCTTGCTGGCAAGGTAGTTGTCGTCGTCCGGCTCCAGGATGTAAGAACCCCCGGAACCCCCCGACGCCGGTCCTCCAGAGTTCGACGAGCCCAAGGTGTCCAAGTCCCGCAGCGCCGCCTGCAGGTTACTCAGCGACTTGTAGCGGATGTTGAAGATGGGCGACGTGGCCGAAGACTTGACGCTCCGCACCGTCTTGCTCGTCTCCTGCTGCTTTCCTCCTCCGCCGCCGCCGTTGCCGTTGCCGCCACCGTCGCCGCCACCGTCGCCGCCACCGCGGAAGAAGCGCGATTTGGCCGCGCGGTGTGGCGACGCCGCGCTCTTCACGTACAGCTTGTGCTTGGCGACGTAGACGCGACCTTTGCGACGCTCCTCCTCGCCCAGGATCTCCTTGCGAGGGATGCGCTCGTACACGTTTTCGGCGGCGCGCTTGATGCGCACCACCGCCGGAATCATGCAGTGCGTTATGACGGCCGGCGGCGACGGCACCACGTCGGGTGCGTTGTTGCTCAGGGAGCGACGCACTGGGATGGTCTCGATGGGGGGAGGCTCTGGCTTCGCCACGGGGGTGTCCTCCGAGGGCGGCTCCGGCGCCAACCTCGGTGGGGGGGCGAAACCCCGCACGTAGTCGTAGATCTGGTCGATCTCGTCGTAGCGCGTGTCCTCCTTGTCAGGCAGCTGGTTGTCGTCCTCCTCGGCGGCGACGCCGACGCTACCACCGCCGCGAGAGGATGGCTCCGCGGGCATCTTGCAGCCGTAGGGGTCGCTGAAGGCGCGCCGGAAGCATGGCAGCTTGCGGGAGAGTGCCAAGGCGTCGTTGCGCAGCTCCCGACCGAGGGCGGCGTCGACGACCTGGATGCGGTCGTTGGCGTCGTCGACGAGAAGCCGGCAGCGTTCGCCCAGGCGAGCGTGCTCCTTGGCCCTCCGCAGGACGTCGGTGTTGCGCGGTCCTTGCAGCTTGAGCGGCGCCTGCGTCGGCACGGCCACCATGGCGGCGGGCTCGCGGCCCCCCAACGGCAGCGCCATGACGCACTCCTCCTCGAAGGTGGCCGTGAGGCGCATCTCGGGTACGAAGTTCTTGCCGCCGCCGCCGCCGCTGCCGGCACCGGCGGCAGGAGGCCTCCCGCTCACCAGCCGCACCATGAGCGGAAGACGTTTGGCGAGCAGCGTGCGGATGCTGTGCACGCCGCCGATGTTCTCCTCCTTGGCGACGACGCTGAACTTTGCCCTCTGCTCGAAGGCGAGGTAGACGTTGTCACCACGGGCGTCGAAGCAGCGTAGGAAGCGTCCTGCAGGCCTCTTGCCGCCGCCACCTCCTCCTCCTCCGCCGCCACCACCACCACCACCCGAAGCGGCGGCGGCTGCGGCTGCAGCTGCGGCGCTGGTGCCGAGCACCTCGCTGACCAGGACGAGGGTCTCACCGGCGGCGATGGTGCGCACACGGTCGGTGATGGTCTCGGCGTCGTCGCCGCGGGCCACGTAGGCTTTGAGCGGTTCGCGCACCAGACAGGAATCGGGGAAGCGACGGGCGAGCTCGGCGACGCTGTCCAGAGGACGCACGGAGCGCCCCTCCTCGGAGAGGATTTCGAACCAGCCGTCGTAGTTGTCCGGGATGGCGAGCTTGGGGCCAACTGGCACCACCTTGCGACTGCCCTCCTTGAATTTGACGCACTGCGCCGCCACCTTGCGGCGGCGGCCCTTGGAGCACAGGAAAAGCAGCGGCTGCAGCTGGGCGCCGGCCAACGAGGGTGCCCCCAGTGTCAGGTACTGGCCCTTGACCACGCGCGCCACCTGCGGCAGGGGGTAGCGCTGCAGGAAGTCGCGCATGTAGTGACCCTCGTCGGCCCATTTGGCCAGCGCCAGCAGCGCCGCACCGTCCTCGCCGCCGCCCGCTGTCATGGCAGACGCCGCACCCTCAGAGGACGCCGCCGTGCGCCGGGAGCTCGACTTCCAGTGCATACGAGCGGACGGAAGAGGGCGACGCGGGCGGGGGTCCGGCGCCGCACGAACACTATGGACGGCAGGGGGCCAGCGAGGGCATCGCACGACCCACGGGTGGACTTTGTTGTACTTTCACCAGGCACACCACAGACTTCTTGTTCTCTGGACGACGTTGAAGAACTTTGTTAAAATCCGTCGTGCAGGCAGTGGACAACTTTTTTTAACCTCTGGTTGTTGAGGACAGCGGGGGGAATTAATCCTTGGTGCGATGGACCGACCAGCGGTCAGCGGACGATGTTCCAAAACACAATCGATACAGGCACAAAACTCGGTATGAAGAGCACACTCGCTTTCCAGCCAAGGAATCCCGGAACTCAGCTGGGAAGCAACGCGTTTCTAACGTTCCAAAACGTTCCAATCCGAGCACCGTTGTTGGCTCCGTTCAAGAACTCAGCAGCAGCAGCATCAACGTTTTCAAACACTCACAACAACACCAGCACTCGTTTTCATTCCAAAACTCGGTAAGAGTTCCATAGACTGCAGAACAAGGGGCGCACCTCCAACGTGTCAAATTACAGGTGGATATTTTTTCTGGCCGTTCCAAAAGCTATTCCATGAGCGGCCATCGTTCGTTTCCCTCCGCTTTGATGGTTACCCACACACAGCCTGTCGGCCTCGGCGCTGCAGCGACACTGAGCAGGCGAGGGCGAGCGCTGACTCATTAATACAGCTGCCGCTTACCTGCTTCTTTTCTCCCCCCCCTCGCCTCACCTGGCGGCCAACCGGACCAACTGGTTCGTCCGCTATCCTCGACGCCAGGGCGCCTGCTTACCCCCTCCCCCCCTCCTCTTTACCTAGCCTCGCAACCCCCTCCCACTCAGCCACTCGTACCTAGTTTCTTTATACGAGGAATCGTGCTTCGTGGAAAGGCTTTCGACCATCGGTCAAGCGCTGCTTTCTATGGCGAATTTAGCAACGCCATCTATGATGCGATTTTGGCAACTCGGTTACAATATTTCCCTGTGAATTGGGTCTGGGTCTTAAGCCCTATGATGACCACCTGGGTTTCTGAAAATTGCAGGTCTATTTGAGCCCAAACTTTGTTGTATCTGGAGTTATGAAGAATAAAACGTACATGTGAAAACATTAATTATGTACATATATGTACACAGAAATGCAAGTTTAAAATTGATTTACGTGTGCAAAAAAATATTTATTAAATGTTTTGACTGAAAATAAAATCGTACGGAATAGTCATTAATTAAGCGATTCGATACAGGTAAATTTGGTGGAAATTAAAGGAGAAATTTTAAACTTTTTTTTATAAAAGGTAGTGAAACCGGTTATCTAAAACTGGAAAAAGTATAAATCTCGTATACCAATATTGAGAAAACAATTATTCAATAATAAGGATAAGTTTGTATAGTTTTATATAGTTCGTGCATTTCTAAATTTCAAAATTGAAACAAATATCAGTGGTGAAATATATAAAAGTAACTTGACAAATTTGATTCAAAATACGAACATTTTTATTATTTGAATGTTATATAATATTTCTTTAGTAAAATGTTTTTTTATAATAAGATTTGGGATAAAAAATACAACACAATTTTAAGATTGTAAATCATTTTGTCGTTGCATTACACGTAAAAAATGCACCTAGAAATTGGGAAAGAGGGAGGATATCTCAGAAAATAGTTATAAGGCGGAAAGGACCATATTTTGTTTCAAAATGGGATCGCTATGTCCGGATGATCTTTATATTCCACATGGTAGTATCCGAACAAAATTACTGTACGTAAAATAACCCACCAACTGAACGCATTGGTCGGAATCGTTATACCCGGAATGTCGCTGTATCCGGCATCGTTATAAGCGAATTCCACTGACCCCATGCAAGGACGTGCTCATAAGAGGGTTGATGTTGGGGTTCCAGTATCAGGGCGGCAATGTACTTTATTTATATGTATAAAAGAATGGGTGTATGTGTTTGACAATTATGGTATTGATAACGTTAGGAGTCGTACATGAAATTCTTCCAGTATATACGATTGCACAATTTTTTAACAAATTTTTGTTACTTTTTCTTGTCAGATCATGAAAGTGAAGATGACGAATACGTAAAGAAATGCTTTTGCGACCGTGTACATCCTCGTCATCCGAAGGTCGGGCGTGGTCCTCCGATGTCGTCATCGGTCAACCGACATCGCTGAAGGGGGTCACATGAAAAAATGGGAAGCTCTCCACCCTGACCAAGGTAAGAAATATTTACCAGTTTTTTTTTTTTCTTATCTCCAATATGTTTGGTTGTGATTGCTCGCACGTTATGCAATGTGTCCCACTCCCTTGCTTGTGAATCATGGTGCCAGTGTTGCGTTTTTGTACACCTTGAAGATATTTGGAACTTGACGAGGTGTGACTAGGACAGTTAGCAACCTTGCCTTTCCGGAACAGATGTTGCCATGTATGACGCAAACACGGGGGATTAACCTAAAAGGATCATTCCTTATCCACAATACATTTAATATTGATTCTGTCATGCTAAGATTCTACCATGGCTGACTTTGGAACTTCAGTAATGTTTTTAAGATTCCTTTCTGGCCTGCTGTGCCATTACCCCTTAGTACAGACTATATTTGACCCCCACAGAGGAATCCAGAGGCCAGAACAGTTTTTGGGGGGTGTTCTTCGAAGGCCAGCAGGTGGCGAATTTGAAAAAAAAAAAAAATAACACGGTGTTTTGGAGTCCTCAATTCCTGGAGCATGGGCTTTCAGAGTGCTGTGGCCTACATTCGCCACCCCAGGTGTTTGGACTTGGACAATTGTTTTCTCGGTTTCAACCCCTTGGTGGGGTTCTGGAAGGGGGTGAATGTTAAGGCGACCTTTGTACCATGCATCCCCCTGGTGGGAGGACTTGGACAGGTGGGAGCACTTTCTACACACCCTCCGTGCAGGGGCGCTGATGGTGAAATTGCTTCTGAACAGGAGGCGGTTCAGCAGCACCGCTTTTAGAACAAAAGTAATGATAGATGACACATACTCGTCTATAGGAGGCGCTTCACTCGAATAAGGTCAGCGCCACCTAGCGGCGCAGAGACATTTAAGCATTGCTGCTTTCGGAACGATAGAGTACACATACTCCTCCAGGAGGCGCTGGACTCGAATAAGGCTAGCCCCACCTAGTGGCACAGAAGTCGTTCAGCAGCACCGCTTTGGAAACGAAAGTAATGATAAAGGACACATAGTCAGCCAGGAGGCGCTGCACTCGAATAGGGTCAGTTGCTCGAAGACAAGCATATCGGTTTTCCTTTTCGTCGGTGGCGCCCTCTGCGGCCGTTGTTTGTTTTGGCGTGCAAAGTGGACGCGACAGAAGAAGAAAGCAAGGCAAAATAGCGATGCTTCGTTTAAACCAGTTTAACTCGTCTGGCTTTTATGTTTCAGGTTGAGGAAAAAAAGGTTTTGTGTCAACAGGCAGCTCCGCCAGGGTCGCCACCGATGACAGGTTATCGCCC
Organism: Xestoiulus laeticollis; assembly: GCA_034698905.1. Lineage (NCBI taxonomy): Eukaryota > Metazoa > Arthropoda > Diplopoda > Julida > Julidae > Xestoiulus > Xestoiulus laeticollis. The sequence goes on along the minus strand of JAQGCC010002399.1, from coordinate 9,442 downwards.
TGGCGGGAATGTTTTTGCCTCCTGCACGCGCTGACCAGTACGACCTCCCCCCCCCCCCTCCCATCACCTCCCCCAATCAAAAACCTCGCCACGCAGCCGCACTGCTTAACCTTTCACTAATCACTGAACTGGACAGTCCGATCGAAACGATAGCGAATTCAGGATTTTATTGGCGATCGAAACCTGTTCGATATATGCTGACCCTTTGTTGCAGATGGAGTGGCCGGAAGGATGCCTTCTTAAATGTGGTGGGAAAATCCCTGATGCATGGAACATATGGTGGAACGTGACACTTGTGTTCGGAAGTTTAAAGTGGAACACGTTGATATCCATGGGAGGTATCAAAGATGACCAAGTCGATGAATGACTATAAGACGAACCAGTTATTTGGATGACTTTATTATGCAACTACATGTAAAATCTGTGATTAGCGAACCTCTAAATAGCGATAGCCCTATATAAATAACAATAGCTCAGGTCGGCTCGATAACAATAAGATTACCTTGAAATAACGCATCCCTCCGGATAGCACAACTTTTGGTTTGGTCCCAGTGGTTTGTGCTATTCACATGTTTCTCTGTACATTGATTTAGATTTGAAGTGTGTTTGTCTAAAGGTTAGATGTGATGAAAACGGATCCATAATAGAGGTCTTACCAACAAAAGTGTCTTAGTCGTAAAGCTTCTTAAGACATATATGCTAAACCATAGTATTAGTATTAAGTCTTAAGACACTTTCAAAGAAATGAAAATTAAAGCTGACTTATGAGAAAAGCAATATATATCAAACAGTTGGACGAAACAGGGCATGTAGTTTTGCTCACGATGCGAAACTTACCCTATTTTTAGCCAAAATTCGGCTAAGTAAGGAGGCTGAGAGAAGCCAATTTCCTGTTTGACTGACACAACACAACATGTGTGCCAACCCATCATTACATGTGAAATTAAAGCTAATAAATGAAGCGCCATTACAACAATCATTGGCGCCAAAATACAGAATATCATAAGCATGACCAGCCCACTCAAGCCTCCGTAAGAAAAAAACTTATCTTAGCCCCTGACTAAGTTTTCCCGATTTTTCTAAAAATGTACCCAGTTTTGCATTTTCCTCGTTTCCAAGATTTTTTTGCCTTTGATTTCGTGTTTTATGAAGTAGAAATTGAATTGCCCCCCTAAGGATGACACACACATTAATTTAATTAGGTCTTCGAGGCAGTTTGTCAAAGTGCTAAATAAAAGCAACCGTTTTTTTTTTACTTCTCACCTTTTATACATTAAAATTCAATAAGTTGCGTTATAGTTGGTCCTTTTTATACCCTCACTTTTTTTTTTCTTCCCTGACCATGCATATTACTTAATTAATTCGCACCAGGTGTTTTCTCCCCTGGAGCGAAATTTCGGCTTCAATTTGGTAATTTCATCACTTTTTCACCATATTCAAAGATGACGTCGCATTTTACGCCATTTTTTTTTCTTTTTCTTCAGGAAAATGATTTTTTTTTATAGACTTTCTCGGTATTAACGATCCTATTCCGCGAAAGTTGTTTTGGAAGTGGGTTTTCCGTAGAACGAATTGTAGCAAAAGTTTGCGAGAGGCCTAAGTGACGTCATATTTCTACCTCTCTGTACCATGATGTAGCACTTTGGTGTAAAACTGCACGTGGGAGATAATTGTGGTGTCAGACTGAAAGTGCAAAAGGAGGAACGGTTTTCATTATAATCGTGCATTATGTCTCGTTATAAAAGCCTTATATACGTTTTAATTGGAAGTATAAAATCCAAGATGGCGCCTTCCTGGGGCTCAAGGGCTGCAATTATCCTTTCAGCTCACATCCGGGGTTTTATAAGCCGGGACCAGTTTTCGGCCTCTGGGCAGCTCCAAAATACAACTTTTTACCCTCAATTGTTGTTCCGGGATTGGTCAAAGAAAAAAAAGGTGCAATTAAGTTGGTTTGCTTTGCTATTCCGTTTCCTTATTTTCCTTCCTTTTTCTTCCTGGATGGCAGTTTTTCTTCCTAAAACCTCCTTGCCATGAACTTGATGGACAAAATGGATGATAGGTGTCGTCCAATAATTGTAACGAAATTACCCCAAAAACAGATACCGTTGGAAATCATGACGTCATTTCAGTTCATCCAACTGAAACGTCCATCTCAAAAAAATCAATTTTTTAATAAAAGCAACAATAAAATTCGGTCATATTTCATTAAGATGACATCTTTTCGAGATGATGCCAAAAGCAATATCAATACAGATCATCGTCGATATTGCAAGCACAAATGATGTCTGGAGTAGTACCTGTGTAAAATAATATCCTCTTTAAAATAATAAAATGGGCCCATGTATAAAATTATTAACCTTCATAAAGTGACATTTAATAATTTGTATTGGTCCCAATGATTTTTTAAGGTAATATCAACAATGGAGCTGCAAAAAATATCTTGGAATCACAAAAGTCAAACATGGAAACAAGAATGGCAGAGAGATGCAGGGCATCTGAATATGGTCCAAAGAATATTATTTTAGACAGGTTGTACTGTACACCGTCTGAAAAACATGCATTAATTGGTACGCAAAAATGGTATCCAATGGCTATGATTTTGTAAAACTTATAAATATTAAATACATCTACCACTGTGATACGCTTTGATACATGCACATGCATGCAGCATTTAATCGTGAATTTGAAACACGAAAAGATAGTATTGCAAGTCTATATGAAAAAGTAAAAAATGCTAAACCACTTGGTATATATACATGTATACATGTACGATTGGTGCACTTTGGAAGTGTGAACAACCTGCCACACAGCATGTTTGATCAGGTAGCGATACGCTTGCCCATCTTACAACCACGTAAACTCATTATCTTGCCGGCATTAAGGTTTTATCTTCCAACTTTGCATATCATTATACACTCGGCTACTTTTTATCAACATTTAAAAACATTTCCCATTTGATAAAAATGTATTTCTCGCCATACAAAACGCACCTATATACATGTAGCATCCGCCATTTTTATTCGTTCGTTCGATTTCGGAATCCGAAGCTCTCGTCGAATCCCGCAAATGAACGAGATCGAACGAGACCTCAGATAATGGAATTGCAAAATGGCGGCGAAAATGTGGATATTTTACAACGCTATTTTGGGGCCATTTTAGCGATATTTAGGAATATATTAGGAAGTCGTTTTATTGAATTTTTTTGTTTTCTTAATGTTTTGTTATTTGGAAATTTGATGGCAATGAGTTTTAGTGTTGTTTCTTGGAAGACTTGAGTCATTTTGATTGCTTTTTTACATTTTAAGCCGGGTCACCACCAAAAAATACGTAAACTTAAGAACAATCTAAAATTACACATGAAAAAATTCCAACATTGCTTGTGCATGTAAACTAGAATTTTTTCACGTGTAATTTTGGATTGTTTTTAAGTTCATTTATATTTTTTTTAAATAGCCTTAGAAAACTTACAAAATTCGTCAATTAGTATAGCCATCGCAGGTGAATTTCTCTGCAACATAAAACCGTTTTTATTATCAAATCCTTATTTGTAAAGAATCTCGATTTTTTTTCGCAATTTCGCCATTGCATTTTCTGTAAGTGCATAGTGGTGATCGATCTTAACGATGCTTTTATTAGAGGGATTGAGCCTGTTTCCTTTAATCTTAACAAGAACGATAAACACACTATTACGCATGCGCATCAATAAGTGATGCGTCGTAAAAGTCGTTATGCTCCTCGAAGACGTTGTGAAAACTAATGAAATTGTCGTCTCCCCTCAACCACAAACCCATTTAGGTCGTTCCCAGTGCTGCCAATGTCGTCAAGATTAAAGGAATTAAAACCTGCACAATCCCTCTATTAACGACAAAAAATTACGTTTAGACCAGGCTTTATGAACGTCATTCATGTTTTCTTGAAAAAAAAAATCTTAATTGTATAATGTTCTAACATCCGAGTGGTCGTCCATGCATGAAAGACGTTACTAAACAAGTTTGCCGAACGTCATCACCGCGTGTCATTGTGAATTTCATCATCCAATATGCGTGCATTTAAAAAAATTGTCATCTTTTGAATGGACTCGAACAGTGCCTTGAACCGCATTTTTCATTTCCGAACTGAACTATAAATGTAAGTTTCATTTTTACCTGACTATAAAATCAGCGCGTGGTTTTGCCTTCTCCGTGCAGTGGGATTCACGGCCACTGAGTGAAAGGACAAAATAATAAGAATAATAATAATAGGCTATTTGTATCGTAATTAAGTACTTCCTATATGTTCCCCCAGGTTGAACATCTTGTTTAGGGAAGTCGCTTTCGGAAATAAAACGACCGGATTAAGAGGAAATAAACACGCGGCTGCAAAAAGCCATGCAGTCGCATTCCTTAATAGGAATTATTGGAAATGAGGAGGAGCAGCTCGAGATTTAAGCTCACATTGCCACGTATTGACCATAAAGTATAATATGCGAAGCTAAGCCACTCTAGTTTATTCATATGCACGTAAAAAATATAGCAGGTTTTTTATATAACAACTTTCCATTTGGTATAAAGTCAGAGCAAATATTTTTTTGTATGTGTCAAATCACGAGGCAATGCCAACTTTAATCTCGAATTGATCCTCCTCATTTCCAATAATTCAACTTAAGGGGATGCTAAATACCAAGACAAATCCCTGTACCTGTCACCTTCATCTTTTCGGACATATAATCCTATAATCTCCGTCCTATAATCTTTTCTCATTAAATTTGACCATCCTATTTCATTACACAGTAAAACCTGATAATGTGACAGCCTCTGCGTAGTGACCACTTTTCATAAATTAGTTTTGTTGCATATACGTGTATGCTTTCCTTCATCAAAATTCCTCTGTATATAGTGACCACCTGCATACAGTAATCAACCTTACTATTACCATGCCTCACCTAACGTGACCTAAAATAACTTAACCTTAAATTTCGTGAAGAAATCTGATGATTCCCATCGCCTAAACTAACCTACCTAAACTTAACTAAATTTGACCTAACCATGGTTAGGTCAAATTTAGTTTTATGGTAGTAATATTAGTTTAATTTAGTTTTACATAACCTTAAATAACCTTAAATTTCATGAAGAAATCTGATGACTCCCATCGCCTAAACTAACCTACCTAAACTTAACTAAATTTGACCTAACCAGCCCTGACCTGACCTAACTTAACATAACCTTAAATAACCTTAACTTTCGTGATCAAAGCTGCTGAATTTCACCCAAACTTAACTTGACCTAACCTAACTTAACCCAATCTAACCTGACCTATAGCCTTCACATTCGTGATGAGTGTCACCGACCCCGCCTCACGAGTAACCTAACCTAACGTACCCAAACTTAACCCAAATTAGGTTTGCAGGCAGTTTTCATGGACTTTTGGGGCTCCTAAACTCCACTCAACAAGTACAGGGTGCGTCGCAAGTGTCGTCCCTACTATTAAAAGGAGGAGAGAGGGGGGGGGGGTGGATAAAAGGTGGTCATTTCCGTGGGCATCGAAGCGTTGAGCCGTCTCATGTTGCGGTCAAGGTAGAGTGACCGTTGACATATATTTATAGAGGCAGAGCGCCAAAAAGTCGTAAACGAGGCTTCACGGGATCCCCGGTCTCGTGACAAATGAACCATCCCCGAAAACACCTGATCGCTTCAAACTCGCTTTTCATCAAAAGGCGCTTGACCCCTCCGCTTTCCCTCTCTCTCTCTTTGCATTGGTATCGCAGGGCTGATGACACTCACCATAAAACCGATGCTCGATACTCCTTATGCTTACTCCTTTTTTATTTATTCGCGATGGGCGAGCAATAAGGAAACGAATCGTTTACAACTTTTTCTTGTCTCCGCCATTTCCCCTACTTTTCATACCCCCATTGTCACAGACTGCTGCTGGGATATGCAACACGTGGCCCCAGGGCTCTGCAGCTGACCTCGGTGACCCCTGCATGTGAGGCTGAGGGGTAGATTGTATCCACTGTAGAGGGTTCCTTACAGGGGCTTCTTTATTCCTATTTGTACAAGCACCGTTGTACAGGTGGTGGACGAAATGTGAAAAGCAGGGTCTTTTTCTGTTTGCCAAATGTGGAATCTTTACAAAGAATTTGAAAATATGGATAAATTGATGACGTGCAGAACATTTCGTTCAATAGACCATTCCAGGATGGAATGGAGCTTATTTTAAGGCTCATTACCATCTGGAACAAGCCCTATGCGTGTAATACATGTACTAAATTTTCAAAAGCCATTTTCGCCATAACTTAATTGCACAAATAAATGAATTAAAAATTGCTCAATATTCATCACGTTTTGGTGCATCAAGCTGGCTATGTATTTTTTTGAAAATGTATTTTGTTAATTTTTAAATAAATATTTTTTGAGATGTTGTAGTATATAGGCCTGTCATTTTTCACCGCTTGGGGCAGCCTTGTTTCAAATATATGAATATGCAATTAGCAGTTTATAATGTTGAATTTGACGAAATGAAGTAGCCAGCTGGATGCACCAAAACGTTATGAATAAATTGAGCAATTTTAATCATTCATTCATTTTTATAATATACACTAGCTGTACCTCTCTGTCTACGCCCCTTCCCTATAGAATCCGGAGGTATAGAATGCATAAGCATTGCTTTTACGACCAAAGGTCTTAAAAGCATAGAAAAAAAAAACATGAAAAAACATAGTATGAATGAAAGAAAGTGTATACAAACCTCCGTGTATTCGAATGCAACTGGTTTGCGAAAATTTGCAAGCAATTGATGAAGAAGTTTCGGAGATACATTGTAGATGTTTTCGTTATATAGATTGTGGATAGATAGATAAAGAATTTTTTTTATTTAAATTTAACATTGCAGGTTCAAGGGTATACAATGTATAACTGTACAATCAGCCCTAAAGCACAAGGCATCATCAAGTGCTAGGGCATCATTTTTTTGGATGTTGGCTTAGTTTAAATACTGTACAGGCTTACATTTGTTTGTAGAATTGTCTATACGTTCAATCCAGGAATGACGTCCATTCTTAATTGAAAGGCGAAGATCTCCATTTTTGCAACGAAACTAGATTTTTTCCCCCGTGATTTGAGCTGTTCCGATCTGATTTGTGCGTTTATTTGCCGCAGCAATCTCGCTTCGTGCCTTAAATGACCGTTTTTCCAACTCCTAAATGAGATTCGCATCTCGATTTCGTTTGGGAACGAGCGCCCTTCGAGCAAGTCCTTCACCTCGTAAGATTTTCATCTGCAGCAATTTTCTAGGGTTTTTTCCCTTAGCGTTTTTAATCTGGTTTTATTTTTCTTGCCGAGCCATCTAATATATGTGCTCGTTGTAATCTTTGGGGATCTAACCTAGCTTATAGTGGCCGGGAGTGGGTCACTGCTGAAGTGACCACCTGTCTCGAGTGTAGAAACTGAACGAAAATATGGTTCTAACCTCGACTTTTATCTTCCAAGTTTTAGTGGTTTTTCACATTGTTTTGCGCCTGCATGGTTCAGACTATTAAACTCTTCTTCTTCTTCTTTATGTGATTCATGGTGAAATTATATAAAACAGCCTTCTTAGCCCATCCTCGACGCCTTATTGAATCGTGTTTACATCCCATAAATTCTCGATATTGATCGGACTTTACGAAAATCTTAATCTTCAAGCTTTTTCGCAGCTTGAATCCTTTTTTTTTTAAATTGTCCCACATTCTTTAAAAAAATACATCTCCATGCACCTGCAATGATGAAATGTCTAAACAAAAATAATGATAACCACTATTAATGCGTGTCAAATATGTTCCCAAAATCTCGAGGATACGATTTTTCTGCTTTTGGGTTACAGAATCGGAGACATTAGGTATATATACACGTTCGTCCTGGATCATGGGTCCGAAATGAAAATTGGATAAATTTACGGAAGCTCGATCAGTTGTGTTGGCCTCCGTAACCAGTAATTTGTCCGAATGCAGACAAGATATAGAATTCGTGAACATTGCATTCTGACATTGCAACAGCGTGTGATTTAAGTACATGTGCACAGTGCACAAAATATAATCTTGTATACATGTAGTGCAATAAATGAGAAAGGGGATTAATCGAGCGTCCTTAATTGTCTTTGTATGTCAGGAAAAGTGGATATTTTATGGCAAAATACATGTATGTATATTTCAACGTGTTCTGTTGACGCCTTCGGATTCATCCAAGTTGCAATGTCCTCGTATATTTTTTCAGCTCGTAAACAAAAAAAAATTAAATAAAAAATTGAATCAGACTTGGGGTAATGAACCATATGTACTGAAAACAAATCTTGGACTGAATCTTACTTTTAGACGTTTTGCCTATAGGATGAAATTTGCAGTGAAATGCACTATAGCACACTTTACATGTAATCTCAAATTGTGAACATCTAAAAAAACATATGGTCATAAATGTATACCGTCTTAGCAACTATGAAACCTTGACCAGTCCCATTTTGACCGCATGTACAATTGTAGTTGACCTGCTATGACTTATCCAGTGTATAAGCCACTGCAGGTATAAGCTTGCATTATAATCAGGTTATAACTCGTGCTCCATCAAATTTATTCTATTATTAAACGGTCGATTAAACTTGCCGAATAATGCTGCGGTCAGAGGATGGATGATGTGTGCTGCAATATAAAACCTTCATTAAAATTTTTTCATTAAATTGTGGGTATGTAGTACACCGTGAAATTGTATTAATCTCTCTCTTAATAATAGAAATAAATATAAATTTAAAAAAATGTATATAATTTTCTTGAATTTAATACTTTTTATTCAAATTTCTTAATATTGTGAATGTACGAAATATTTGTCTGAGATTGGAAATTTTTCAACCATGAACATTTTTTGTTTTTAATGTTCGTTTTTCGTTTACGAAATTCAGACTCATTAACTTTTGCTTCTCATTTCTAAAAAAAAGTGTACTGACACCCAAAATATCACTTTCATTATTCTTTAAAAAAAAAAAAATACACATGGTTATGTAAGATCCTGGGAAAAATTCATATCCGGAATGCTCGTTCTGTTTCCTAATCAAAGATTTCACCAGGAGTACGACTCTTGTATTGGCTCCCATTTTTCTGTGGGTTTTCGTTTTTAAGCAATAGTGTAATAAAACAGGATTCCCACATACCTGGAATTAATCAGAGAAGAATTTGGAATGTTCAGCCTTCAGGAAGGTCAGGGAATATTGTTTTAAAAACTGGAAAAGTCAGAGAAGTTGAAAATATCATTTCTAAAGGACCTGTTGTAAAATTAGTTACGTGCAGCGCCCCCTTGTGGTAGTAAGTTGCAATTTTTTTAAATGATAGAAACGCAATTTTAACACAGAACCACATTAGAAACAAACCTTTAAATAATAATATCAAGTGATCTAATCATGATACCAAAAGAGGTTTAAGATAATGGTACGAAATAATTTT
>JAQGCC010002398.1:0-18643 GCA_034698905.1 Xestoiulus laeticollis | reverse complement strand
TTTTTTTAAAAGTATGTATCAAAATTTCCCTCATAGCAAAACATGCAGTTCAGAGTCAGTTCAGTTCCCCCTTAAGAAACTTTATACTAAGACAGCAGCGTCTTAGCTCATTTTTTAAAAAGTGTGCCGTGACAATTTTAGTCCTATTTCGTGTAAACATTTTATTAATTTTGACCAGTGTCTTAAGACTTAAGACTAGCAATACGTATTAGAAATTATTGACAGGGTCAAGATAAATTGACCACCGGTCAATAGATCCTATTAACCGCGAGTGGATTAACCGGAATACAAAACTGCCAGAAGAAGACGTTGCTGTCTGCCAAGCAGCTATTTTGATATTTACGAAGAATTTTTTTTTCTATAGTGGTCGATTTCTGGACAAGTCAAGATGTCCTTTGTTTCCGTTTCATCGTGTTCCTCTCTAAGAAGTGCACCAGCCAGAAGAAATTGGTTGGAGCAGGTTGTCACCCGAGACTGGCCTCTGCTTCTGGCATCTTGCTCAATAGAAATTTGATCTTAAGTGTTGATTCCATGGCAACTTAGTTCTGCTCTAGCTGGATATACGTTATTATCCACGGATGAAAGCCCACCTGAGTGCGCGCCCTCTACACCCCCCTTATCTCATATGCCATATATAGGCTTTGTTCGAGTGCCCTTGCTCCAGGACTTGAAAATCAGACGTCAGAAACGGTTATCACTTGCTATCGCCTCGATGCCTTTATAATGTGAGACCCTTTTCCACCTGGTGGGTGGCCAGGTAACGTCAACGTCAGTCAGGGGACACCTGATTAGGGGGGGGGGGAGGGGAGAAAGTTTGAATTCGTGATTCCCTTATACAGGGTGTGATACGTTGGTGGTTCAGGGCGTGCTTCTATATGGAGGAAGATAGGGGAAATCGGTAGTTGAATGTCATATTTAAGATTCTGGTAACCAAAAGCGGGTGGAAAAACTTATATATGGCCATATATGTCTTATCCATGTATTGTATATGGCATACATGGATCTATGTATGGCTAAATACCCATATTAAATTATTTGGATATGGCCATACCTAGAATCGTCCATAATATAATTTAGTCGAGTAAAACACTTTTGTCGAGTGACTTAAGATACTTTTGCTGAGTATCTTAAGATACATTTGCCAATTGTCTTAAGAAACTTTAGTCGAGTAAGACACTATTGTGATATATCTTATGTTACTTTTGTCGAGTGTGTTAAGATACTTTTGTCGATTATAAGTCACTTTTGTCGATTGCATTAAAATACTTTTGCTGAGTATCTTCAGATACTTTTACTGAGTGTCTTAAGATACTTTCGTCAAGTGTCTTCTTATACAGTGCATGAGTAAGGCTGATCCGTTCGTCGGAAAAGGTCTAAGACCATATGATAAAACTTATAAAAAGTGTCTTAGTATATTTTTTTTTAAATCTATTGAGCAACAAAGGCGGGTGGAAAAAATGGATATGGCCATATATGAAATTTTCCAGCTATGGCTGCATCCAAAATTGGCCACATATACCCATGGCTAATCTACCCAAATATGTCTAGATTATGCCATATCTGGGTATACTGTATGTGACCAATTTCGGATGCAGCCATATCTGGAGAATATTTCATATATGGCCATATCTATTTTTTCCACCCGGGGGGTTACCTAAGAACAACATCACAAAAGTTTGAAATAAGGACAGAAAAGTTTGTACTCTTATTACGAGTATATAAGTAGAAAAACAGTACTTTAAGTAAATATAAAAATAAATGGCATAGAGGGCGCTGCTAATCAGCCCTTATGCCCTTATATAGAATGGCAAGTTGTGTCCTGGGGCCATCATCTACGCACATCCTTTTAGTAAATATAGGAAAGCAGTAGTAGGAACAATCCTCTTTCATTTCCCTCAACACCACTATTAATATTTAATATGCAATTCAGGTACTCTAGAACTCCTACGGCGCTCACAATTGATTTCAACTCGAGATGCTTTTGTCGTAGAAAAACAAGGGCACACCGAAAATGACGACTTGTTTTAGGGGCCACGATCACTGATTAAATGCCTTTTCATTGTTTTAGGGGATGGGAGGTGAGGAGGGGGGGAAACCTTCATCGTTGCAGGTTTTTGAAAATTTAATGACTATAGTTGCATCAATTTAGCAGGAGATCACTATACATCAGCTGTTAGTCAGAGAAAATGTTAAGGTCATACAGTATACTATGCAACAGGTATGTGCTTCAAAGGTGCTCCAGATATAACGATTCGTTCGCTATATAGAGCGGTATGTTTTTACACGTTTGGCTTTCGTGGCTTTTTATGCTACCTAGTATTTTTAGCAACTAAAATGCCATAGTTTTTACCCCAACTGTACTTCTGTATTCTATTAAACACCGGGGATACATTTTTTCGCTAATGCTGGAGAGAGTGCACGTATACAAAAGCTGCTTTTTGCAGTATTTTGAGTACCCCTTAGCGTTATAGAATGCTTTAAGATAACTTATAAAAAACAATTCTTAAAATCAACGAAAATGGGAATCTTTAGACATAACGGGATGTTTTTGATCTATGTCATCGAAAAATCGTTCGTTATAAACAGTCATTTAGTCTTGTGGGATAGTGAAGGGATCGGTCGAACCAATCGCAACAGAACGTTCGTTATACCGAGAGGCTAACACATGAGAATAATAGCCATTTATGTCGTTTCGACCAGCCACTCTGTTCGCTATATCGAGCGGTTCATTATTCCGAGAAGCTAATACTAGAGAGGAATAGACATCGTTTCGACAAGCCACGTTGTTCGCTATATCGCGCGGTTCGTTATACCGAGAGGCTAACACATGAGATGTATAGACATTTAAGTCGTTTCGACTAGCCATTGTTCGCTTTATCGAGCGGTTCGTATTAGATAACGTTCGTTATACCGAGAGGCTAATACACGAAAGGCCACTCAATTCGATATATCTATATAGCGGTTCGTTATAACGAGAGCCTAATACATAAGAGGATGTACCCGATCTGTCCAAATATGGTGGCATATATCTTAACCTGGCCTTTGCCTGATAACAAATCCATATTTGTATACATGATCTGAAAGCACGCATATTCTCTTGAACTACATTAATCTAAAATTAAGTTTCCGATGAATAATGACCCTACATGAATAATGGTTTTAAGTTTCAGACAAGAGCCATGTCCAGTTTGCTTCTGTGGACGAAAAATCAATACGCAAAGTCAAATTATGAAATTCATAAAATATAAACCTTAAGATATGCCGTTATTCAAAACGGTCATTCATATCCAGAAAATGCTCCAGGCCTAGAAAAATAAAACAAGACCTAATAATGGCACAAGACTTTTAGGTCCAGTTTCTATTCCCAGGTCAAGCCATTCTGGACATTGTATATCTGGAATTTATGCCTATACTGAAAACGCATTTCTGCAGTTTCAAATGCAAACATACTGTTTCAATATAGACACATGATATTTGAAATATGCAAACTTTTGATATTTTTAGATTGAAGGGACATAAATGTATACATTAACTGACCAAAGTGAGCTGAGGGCGATAGGATGTAAGTATAACAAAATCAATACTTGAGAGTATCCCAACAAACTTGTAACATGTCCAAGATATTCTAATAACATATACAGTACTTGTACAAAGTTAGCTAAATAGCCAAAAGCAATTTTTTTTACATTTTGAACGTTAAGAAAGATAAGGTTCTTCAAAGGTGCTTCAGCAAAAATTGCACCTAAATTTTTCGGAAGGTGCTTTAAGGTACGTTAAACAAAACGGCTGGCATGTCATGTCAGCTGTGTCCTTCCATGGAGGTGCTAATTTATGAAAAAGAGGTGCAATCTACCCTCAAGATAACTTTTCGCACCATATAGTGTGACTTAGGCCCATTAACCCCCTCCTATACAACCAGTAGCAGGTTCTATGTAGGTTCTATGTTAGGGTGCTAGGCTGTCAGTGTACAGGTTGTGGGTTCAAAACTAACTTGGGTAGGATGTTTTCTTCAAGTCAAAAAATAATTAAAAATCATTAGGGCATGTACTCAGACCCCCCAGAGGAGGCGATTCGACTAAAATAAATATATTTTTAAATTTCCCCCAATAAGCACCTTTTATGCTTATTTTGCATCTTTTGAGGTGCATCTTAGAGCCTACCAAAAAGTGCCAAACTAAGCACCTTTGTAGAGGTTCTAAAATGCACCAAAAAAGGTGCCTCCCCTGTAGAAAGCGAAAGCACATTTAAATGTGCTTTTAAGTACAAGTATACCTTTTTTCTTAGAGTGAATCTGGAAATTCAAATATTTTCGATTGAATTTTATTTTGAACATTAATATGTACATGTATATGCAGATAACAATTTTGCATATATCTGTATTGTTTATATTTTTAAAGTAATGCAACTGTGGTGACCCGTGCAGGTGCATGTGTGTTGATCTATGCACTTCATTTTCCGTATTATATAGACTGTTCTCTCAAACATTAATAATATTCTGTTTTGAATTGAGCCAAAAATAAACACAATTTATATAAGTTTCTTGTCACTATAGGTTGAACTCTTATTTTCTACATATACTATACAGCTATCTAATCTTAAGGTGAATTACAGGCAAGAATGATGTTGAACATTACATTTCGGATGAGATTTTTGTGTACTATTAGTTTCTATAAGTTTATTAACTTATTTTCTTAAATTGGAAGTCATGTTTGTCCAACCCATTTAAGCTGTTGAAATTGTGAGACCAATTTTTCACTGAAATCCTAATTATAACTTTTTAGCAGTTACACTTAGGACAAAAGTTGTTACAATGTTTATAAGAACAGAGAAAAACTCCAAATGGTAGCTCTTCGTTGCAGTTCTATTCCTTTCCCTAATTTGACATTTTGTCCCAAGGGTAACGTCTAGAAAGTTATAATTAAGTTTATGTAAAAAAATAGTCGTACAGTATAGGTAAAATCTATTAAAATCAGTGGATAAAGCATAAACTACTTCCTATTTAAGAGCATTAACAAAATTTTCATAACAATAAGATTTAAGAAAACAAGTATAGGGTGGCACTGAGACATCTTTATTTTCCATCCTGATTTTTGAATACTGAATTTACGATAATACATGCCTAAACAAAACTACCCATAAATTTACAATTTCAGCGACAACATGCATGTAGCTTAACTTATGTATATTTTTCCATTTATGGAAAACGGGTTTATAAGCATTAATTTGTAAAGTGTCTAAACGCCAATAAAACTTAGGAAAACATCATTTATTTTTATGTTAATAGTTTTGTCTTTCCCCCCTTCCCCACTTCTCCTCCTCGATGGATTTGTAAGCAAGCATCCGTGACATCTTTTTTTCTATAAAATATGTTCGTCCCATTTTATAAGTCGCTGAATAAAGTGACGACTCAATCATTTACAGTCAAAAAATGCACGCGATGAAAAAGTAGTTTGTCATTAAAAACGAGGCCGAATTATGCAGAGTGCCAACTTTGACGCCCTAAAAGTAGCTATAAGCATTTTCATGCATAAAGGCAAACCCAGAAACCAATAGATGCGATAAATTTGGCGAGAGTTGGTCACATTTTACCCTCTGTTTCAATTTGCTTAAGTGACGTTAGAAGCTCTTCATTTTTAGCACTTTGTCACACGACATAGACATAGAAAAACTAACGCTTATAATATATACGGTATATACTCATCATGCAAAATGCACAAATTGTGAGGGGGATATACATGCTCATTTATTTATTATAAACTTATGTATTAGAGCTCAATAATTTATACCAATGTCTCCATGTATTCTTATAAATTATATATATTAAGACTTAAGCATGTCTTAATACATTTACCATATACTACTCGTGTACAAGTCCGCTTTCGATATAACGAACAGAGCGGTTGGTTTCTACCAAAATGCCTCTCGTGTATTAGCCTATCAGTATAACGAACCGTTCAATATAGCGAACAGAGTGACTGTACCGACCAAAAACTATACCTTTCATGTACAATGTATTAGCATATCAGTATTACGAACCGTTCCATATAACGAATAGAGTGAACTATAACGACCTAAATTCCTATACCTCTTATGCATTTATTAGCCTTTCGGATTAACAAACGTTCTATATAACGAACCGCTCGATATAGCGAACATATTATACCTTTCGGAATAATAAATGTTCTGTATATAATGAACCGCTCGATATAACGAACAGAGTGCACTCTAACGACATAAATTCCTATACTTTTTATGCATGTATTAACCATTCGGAATAACAAACGTTATGTATAACGAACCGCTCGATATAGCGAACAGAATGACTGTCCCGACCAAAAATCAAATACCTCTCATGTTTTAGCATATCATTATACCGAACAGAGTGCACTCTCACGGCCTAAATTCCAATACCTCTTATGCATTTATTAGCCTTTCGGATTAGCAAACGTTCTATATAACGAACCGCTTGATATAGCGAACAGAGTAACTGATTTCAATTGCAAAAACTGGTATTTCATTCTCTAAAAACTGCTGGATGTCATAAAAAGCCACGAAATCTTCATAGGAGCGAAAAAAATCTGTAAAAACATACCTCTCTATATAACGAACGAACGTCCCATCGCCAATCTATCGTGTCCTCTAGGTCATCTCCCTCAACTTATTTCCCTCTTTCTATTAAATGCCCTTTTCATAGCTGAGCTAGATTTACTTTAGTAGTCCTATATACATTTGGGACCCTCGTACGCTTCATACACCTGCATGTGCCACTGGTCAACTGGTCAAGAAGTACAATTGCTCCAGGCTGACGTAACCATGGCAACTGAGGCCAGGTCCAAAGATAAGGACGCGATATGGCCAGATTTCAATTAATGATGGCGGTGTATTATTTAAGGCAATGCAATGGAGAAAATTGGTACGAGGGTCCTTAGCTAAACAGAAGTTAACTCTTGATTGCCCTTTCTTAACAAGAAAACACTCCTTTTATCTCAATTAAGATTAGCCCTCGTGTGATGCGCGTGACCATTGTGTTGTTTCATATTCTTTGTGGCTAATCAAGATTTCCACTGGTCACAGCATGGTGGACTATTGTTTCACATCTTAAGGCTTATACAATTGTTGACGGTTGCTAAAGATCTGGGTACAAACAACAATTCGAATGAAAACATGGAGCTCTCGATATAACGAACGTCAAAGAGATGGAGCATCCGTTCATTATATCGAGGGGAGGTATGTTTTTACACGTTTTTTTTTTGCTCCTAAGGCGGCTTTCTTGGCTTTTTAAGACACCTAGCAGTTTTCAGTGACCAAATGCTAGTGTACGCACTAAAGCTGTGTTTGCAGTATTTTGAGTACCCCTTAAATGTCTTAAAATATTAACTTTAAAAAAAACAATTCTAAAAATCAATGAAATTAGGAATCTTAAGACCCACCGGGATTTTCTTTGTGTCTGACCCCTAAGACATCGAATGCCGTTCGTTATAGACACAGTCATTTAGTATTGCGGGATATAGTGAAGGGGCCAGCCGAACCGTTCGTAATATCGAGGCTTAAAGGCTAATACATGAAAAGTATAGGCAGTTTGGTCGAGACCAACCACTCAATTCGTTATATTGAGCGGTTCTTTGTACTGAAAGGCTAATACACACATGTACATGAGAGGTATAAGCAGTTTGGTTGAGACCAGCCACTCTGTTCGTTATACAGAACGTTCGTTATACTGATATTCTAATACATGCATTGAGAGAGGTATAGGCATTTTAATTGGGACTAGCTACTCTGTTAGTTATATAGAGGCTAATACGTGAGAGGTATAGGCAGTTTGGTCGAGACCAGCCACTTTGTTCGTTATATCGAGAGGGACCGTATCAATCCTTTACTCCATAGTCCAATCAAAAGCTCCCCCTTGAGTCTAGCTTCATATACACCGGTGCATTGCAGTGAAGCCTCCTTTTTTCTCCATTCAATGCAATGCTGCATTTAATAAGATCCACCGTCAATTGGTGTGGTTTTTTTCGCCCTTGCAACTGGTCAGCCAACATTATAATTCTCTCTGACCAAGGGTCATCCGATGGTCACTCGTGGAAACCGCAACGCATTTCCAATATAAAAAGCGGCCAAGAATTCCACCGCCGGAATTGAGCATTGGCTCACCCCCTTTAATCAATAATTGGCCGATTGTTTGCTCCACTAGGCAGAAACTGATATCCAACCTTAAGTTTCTTCGGCCTTTGTGGTCAGTGCTGAGTGTATGTGAATGACCAGTGAGACGACCGCTCAAACCCACCCACAACATATCTGGACGAAATAGTTCAAATGGAGACCCCCTATCTCTCTCTTTATACACCCTTGACCACTAACGAGGATCCCAGTGTCCTTTGCTGACTTTAACTTCGTATTAACTATCTTTAGAAGGTCGCCAGCATTGATTTTTTTTTAAATCGATATAGAAAAACATGTATATTGGCTGTGTGTAGACATACTGTACATTATATGACTTTATGCCCAAATTCAATTCAACTCAGTTAAGTTTTTTTTATATACATGTACAGAGTATGTAAAGTGAATTTGTATTGCCGTTGAAAGGATAACTATATATGGCTCATATTAAAGACAATCCGAAGACTTAATATGGGCCATATAGAAGGCTATATCCGAAGACTAAATACGAACCATATCGATGGCTTTCCGAAGACTAAATATGGCCAATATAGAAGGCTATCAGAAGACTAAATACGGCCATATAGAAGGATATTCGAATACTAAATACGGCCATATAGAAGGATATCCGAATACTAAATACGGCCATATAGAGGATATCCGAACACTAAATATGGCTAATATAGAAGGCTATCCGAAGACTAACCCCCGTACCACAGTTGCGCAAGTGGCGCTGCTTGAGATCGAGCTGCTTCTCAAGTAGACCAATTTTGCATACAAATTCCAGGACTTTAACCGCAAAAAAACTTGATCTCAAGATAAACAATTTTAGACACTGTGGTACGGGGGTAAATACGGCCCATATAGAAGGCTATCGGAAGACTAAATATGGTCCATATAGAAGGCTATCCAAAGATTAAATACTGCCCATATCGAAGGTTTACTGTAACTTAAGATCAACACATAATTTCTCATAAAATAAATTTGTCAAATTTGTATTTCAAAATGTTTTCGAGTACTGGAGAACTGCTGCAAAACCAACCAACGGGTGAACGTTTATAGGGATGGCAGCGACAGAGTCGATAACAGAGTTGGCAGCTCGTTAAGACGATATCAGACTCATTGGAGAGAAAAAAAGCAAAGAATGTAGAGAAAAAAAGTGAGATATGGGAGTGTTGGCAAACGATGCTAATAGGGGTGACACGTAACGACACCTTGCAAGATGGATGAGCTTCTGCTATTTTCATATCGTGTTGACAAACGCAAAAACAACTCTCTCCACAATCGATAACAAAGCCTCTGGTTTACCACCAGCCACACATTCGTTAGATACTGAAGAGAACCACTGACTTCCGGAAAGGAAAAAGAAAGCAAATCAGGATTAGCTTTATATTAACTCATCTAGCATCATGTAAGAT
This sequence comes from Xestoiulus laeticollis, assembly GCA_034698905.1. Lineage (NCBI taxonomy): Eukaryota > Metazoa > Arthropoda > Diplopoda > Julida > Julidae > Xestoiulus > Xestoiulus laeticollis. The sequence continues at coordinate 9,068 of JAQGCC010002398.1, read as the reverse complement.
AAATCAGATTTTAGCTATTAGATCACATAAAACATATTGCAAAGGCGCCCCACACTCTGAAACATCAACACAGAACCAAAATCGGCTAATGGTGGAGTTGCTAATCGTTGGTTTTAAAAGGAGTACTCAAATGAGTTCACTTGAGCAGTTGTGCCATTTGGCATTTGACCTACTTAAGGTGCACATGAGCAGTAGTCAGTTATTTTTAAGTTTCCATGTTGTATTTCCTTTGTGACAAATACATGTTGAGTAAACATTTTCAGTGGCAAGTTTATTTTATCATCTCACATCTCAGTTTTGTCCTCCTCTTACTTTGGTAACATCTGTTCCCTTATTAAGAGGTGCAGACAATAGGTGGTCATTTTAAAAGACTTCCCACATGGTTTAAGGTCAATGCTAATTAGCTGACCATGCACATGTGCGAAATTTTTGAGATCTCGTCAGCCGCATTCACACCACGTGAAAATAGAAAACATAATACATAAAACAGATTCGAAAAACTGTTTCACAAAACGCATTTCAGAAAAAACATGACAAAGTCATGTTTTATGAAACAGAAAGGTAGGTGTGAACGTGATGTTTTATGTGTTTCGTGTATTATGTATCATGTTTCCAGCACAGAGCCTTGGCTAATGGTAGAAGTGCCAATAGTTGGTTTTATGTTGCCAGCCAATATGTCATATATACATTATATATTTTTCTAGCCGAGAAGGTATATTTTCTTGTTCAACATATCAGTAGGAAATTTCTTACATATTTAACTACTAGCATTTCCCATGCTGCTTTCCAAGCCGCTCGCAACGACCCCAAGTGTCGGTTCAGGACAAAAAGTGCCGCGTGTCGTCGTGTATACAAATTGCTCGACAACGGTGTCACTACGCCGCGCTTTAAGATACTATATAAAAAACAGCAGATTCATCTGAGTGCGTTTCTGAAATGAAGAGTACACGAACAAATATTAGCGTTACACGTTTTATCTCCTGCCTCGCCGCCCTTTTTTGTGCAGGATTCTCGTTCGTTTTTATCAGTACAGAAGGTAGCCGAATAAATCTGATTTACACTTGCGATGTGGGTGCAGAAAGTCAGAAAGTCAGATTGACAGAAACGAAGAGGGAGGGATGAGGAAGGGAGGGAAAGGAGAGAGATACAAACACGAACGCTGGTTGTAGCGGCGAAAAACCGATGACAGAAGATAGGAGAGCGTAGTTGGGCTTGCAAATGTTGGAAATCACTTGGTTGGATAATCAAATCAAAAGGTGGAAGTCAGATCCGCGCCAACCGGCGGATTGCTCCGGATGAAGAAAAAAATACTTCATGCTATGGATTTATTGCATTAGGCGATACACACTCGCATTCACGCTCCGCAACACAGCACTCCGAAAACACCATCCCAACACGCATAATCAATGTGCCCTTCTTATAGGTTTGCACAAACAGCACTACCGTAACGAGTAATTAACGTCTATATTTCCACCCCAGGACAAAGAAAAATCCTAACTTTGTCTTAGGCGAGGCTCACACACACGATCATTTACAGCTAGTACAGAAAGCAAGAGGTTTCTTCAAGGGTCTACAGTTAAAACAGCACATATCTATTATCTCCAAGCCACTAACCTAACATAACCACCTTTTACATAATCTCACCATTTCACAAATGAGCTGTTTAAACTCATTCAACAGAGCCTCCGCTTAGGGAATTCCCCTTTCGAAAAATTTCCACTGACCTCGACTTAGAAGTGAACTCTGCACCTTTGGATCAAGAGGCAAGCACATATCCATTCAACAGAGCCTCCACTTAGGGAATTTCCCCCTTTCGAAAAATTTCCACTGACCTTGACTTAGAAGTGAACTCCACTGCACCTCTGGAACAAGAGGCAAGCACATTACCCAACTTAACTATTGGTGCCAGCTGTGTGGTTTTTAGGCTAAGGATATCAGATTACAAAATTGTCTAAATGGGGCTAACTAACTATGGACTAATAACCTCAACTCTGGAAATAAAAACTAAATGTTATAGCACATATGACCGGGAATTACAAAAGGTTTCATATTGAAGCTTTTGCAAAATATTGAAACCTTAAGGTGCTCGATAGAACCCTCTACATCGCCACCACCACGTCGCTATGCGATCACGAAGCACAAAATCCATTTTCTCAATTTGCCTTCACTTTGCCCAATGACAGGTGGATGGAGCAGATGGCCGTGGACATCAAATAAAGTTTGATGAAAAATAGCTGTGATTTTTACGTATAGTGCTTTGGCTTCTCGATATGGCTTTTTAAAATTGAACATTTTCTATCTTTCAAACTGCATCTTTCAGTTTCCTCCGACCAGAAGTTCAATCTCTGGCCCAGATGCCCTTCCCTCCCTCCCATGCCATTTGCACTCGCTTTTCATCCCCCACACACTTCATTCGTTTCTTAGACTTTTTCACACAAAAAAGTGGAGAAAAAAAAACATCGAGAAGAAAAGCCTAAAAAGATGAGAATGAAGATAGAAGTTAGGCAAGTAGAAGACAGACAAGTGGATATCCAGAGGCTAGGGGTTAACTCCTGAAAACGGGAAACAGGTAGGAGACATCAACATTTGCTGACAAGAGGAAGAAAGGACATTTAAGGATGTATAAAAGATTTGTTTAAATTCAAATATAGCATCCTAAGTTATAAATACAGTGAACTTCGTTTAACGGAATCACGTTTGTCCCAGGATGTGGATCCATCAAACTGTTTCATGAAACCGTGTTTCGGGTGAGACTTAAGGTACGTCAATGCAATTGAAACAGTTTCGTGAAACATGAAACTGGAAACTGTTGCACGTCAAACAGCTTGGTAGAGTTTCTGATACACGGGTTTCTGAAACATGGTGTTAACCCTTAAAAAATTGCCTTAAAAACCATGTTAAGTTTCACGTGGATTGCCACTTGCTGGATCCATGAAACTTGTTTAGGTTAAAACTTTATCAAAACTGTGTTTCAGTTAAGCTGTTTCGCGAAATCGTGTATCGGCTGAAACTGTTCTTGAAACCGTGTATCGTCTGAAACTGTTCTTAAACCGTGTATCGGTTGAAACTGTTTCACGATTCAGTGTTTCGGCTGAAACTGTTTTCGAAACCGTGTTTCAGTTGAACTGTTTCGCGAAATCGTGTATCGGCAGAAACTGTTCTTGAAACCGTGTATCGGTTGAAACTGTTTCACGATTCAGTGTTTCGGCTGAAACTGTTCTCGAAACCGTGTATCGGTTGAAACTGTTTCACGATTCAGTGTTTCGGCTGAAACTGTTCTCGAAACCGTGTATCGGTTGAAACTGTTCACGAAACCGTGTTTCAGTTGAAACTGTTTCACGATGCCATGTTTTGGTTTAACCTGTTTCAAGTTTCAAGTATCGTGAAATGTTTCGCTAGTGTGGACGCACATTAAGAGGACTTCTTCTGAGAAATAGCTACTTCACATCAGTTAGAGCACACCAGTGTACAACGATGTAGTTAAAAACCATTGAATCCTAAAGACATTCTACGAAACGTGTGGATTTAAAAGCGCGGCGCTTTAACGACATACTTCATAGTTTAACGCATGACCAGATTGACACAATTTCATCCATCCCTGGTTGCCAAGGCAACGTGAGCAGTTGGTCAAGGGGGTAACTGGAACCGAAGAACTCGAGTTGTCGATATAATCCATATAAACCAGAGAGTCATTTTAAGCTGAAAAGATTGATCTGGATTCAAAAGGCCAAATGCAGCCTTCGTAATTACTTAATTAAAAGGGCATATTGTTTTATAGAGCCCTATTTTATGATCCTTTTATACATACTTGCATGGACCATATCAAGCCTTTAAATAGTCATTTATGTTGAATTAAGCATAAATGTTTCAGAAAAACGTGTGGTAAGATTCCCATTAATTCCATTGATTTTAAAGATTGACTTTAAAAGTTAATATTTTAAAACATTCGAACACTTATTTAAGGGGTATTCAAAATACTGCAAAAGCAGCATTTGGCAAAAATTGTATTTCTGGTGTTCAATAGTAGACAGAAGTACTGTTTTGGCAAAAAAAACAATGGCATTTCAGGAGGTATAAACTTCTAGGTGTCAAAAAAAGCCAGATTAAATAGTCCACCATGAAATCTGACCACTGTAAACTCTGAGAAACCTTAAAAAAGCAAGTTGTCTAGAGCACCACTGTATATCCAGAATGTCATTTTCACTCCAATCAGAAATGCGAGAAAGAAAGAAAAAAACTTGTGCAGTCCTTCATAATCGATATGATAACCCAAAAGACAGTTTGAGATTTTGGTCCATCGCCATTTTCTCCTCCTCACCCCCCATAAAATCCATTTTTCTCGCACGACGGTCATCTTCTCCATCAGACTGGAGCATTTTATAAGATCCATATATAAGGACGATATGTTGAGAGAGGAAAAAGTTGGATAACGTTTAGCACCCTTATGTCACCTTCACTTATACTCAACAGACTCCAATATTGCATGATTGCATTTTTTTAACTTTAAAAACGAAATACGCGCGCATATATACATGTAATTATATAATACTGTAGTCATTTTTTGTGTGTAGTTTTAAAAATGTCCATGTATATTTTTCCTTATAATATTTTTGACAATATGCTACATTTATATGTAGTATTAATGTATGTAGCATATTGTCAAAAATCTTATAATAAAAAATATACATGGACATTTTTAAAACTACAAATATATATTTATGAAATATATAATTAAAATATTATTTTGGCTAATGTGTATAATAATAATAATATTTTATATTTTATGCATACATTTTACAAATCCATTCAATGTTGGACACCAAAAATACACTATAAACATTAGCCAATATTGTCAACAATCTTATAATGAAAAAATATACATGCAAATTTTTAAAACTACACACCAAAAAATTACTTACTACAGTATTATATAATTTAATGTAATAAAACGAAACAAATGAATAATTTACATATAACAAAATGTATTGTTTTGACTAATAAATAGCCAATTGATAGGGACCAGCCCCTTTGTTCGTTATATCGAGTGGTTCATTATACAGAGCGCTCATTATCCTGAGAGGCTAATACAATACATGAGAGGTATAAGCATTTCGATCAGTTGGCTACCATCCATTCTGTTCGTTATATCGAGCGAGAGCCGACTGTGTTTTTTGAGTGCATCCAATGTCCAGCAAGGACATACCGTCCACTCTGTTCGTTATGTCGAGAGCCGACTATGTTTTTTTGAGTGCATCCAATGTCCAGCAAGGACATGTGAGTATAAACTGTATAATTCAAGTGGGATTCCCATGCATCCAAAACACGTCTAATCACCATGCATGCAGTGTATAGAGGTCTACAACATCATATTTCCTCCACTGTACATGCATCAACCCTCGTGCATTCCCCATGCAAAATTAAATAAATTGTAATAGTTCGTGTTCGGCATTAAAATGTTGCAAACAGCTTTACTCGTAGGCCCTTTTCCCTGTGCTGTGTTTAAAATCCAGGGAGTCATTGGGGGGGGGGGGTCAGCTCATGCATCATTTCACAGATATTGATGGGTAAAGCCAAGCTGGAACGCTGGCCGAATTTTAAAAGGTCAGTTGAGCAATTGGAAGCGATTGAAGAAGGAAGGAGGTTGCAGTTTTAGAAATTCAACACGAACCCAAAACGTTACATAATAATACTCTCCTGATTGAAATCCTCCCCGCGCATTTGCCATTTACAAAAGCCAGACCAATTGGCTTATTTAAAATTCGTTTGATAAAAATCGAAGGAGTTAGGGGGTGAAGGGGGGGTTCAAACGCAGGGTTTTTGTGGGGACTAAAAGGACTAAAAGGAGAATTGCGTTTCCCGTTTGCAAGCCCAATTTTATTGGACGTGGACCAACGTTTTAGTAAAAGAAAATTTGTGGAGACGTACCACCCCCAAATAAACGTACCTCTACCACCCCCAAATGCACTTACCCCTACCACCCCCAACCCAAATATACGTACATCTATTACCACCAAATACACGTACCTCTACCACCCCAAATACACGCACCCCTACCACCCCCAAATACACGTACCTCTACCACCCCTAATTACACGCAGCCCTACCACCCCCAAATACACGCGCCTCTACCACTCCCAAATACACGCACCTCTACCACCCACAAATACGCGCACCCCTACCACCCCAAAATACGAGTACCCCTACCACCCCCAAATACACGTACACTTATTACCACCAAATACACGTACCTCTACCACCCCCAAATACACGTACCTCTACCACCCCCAAATACACGTACCTCTACCACCCCCAATTTCACGTACCTCTACCACCCCCAAATACGCGCACCCCTACCACCCCCAAATACGCATACACCTACCACCTCCAAATACACGTACCCCTACCACCCCTAAATTTGAAAACACTTCCCTCCTGCCACCCCCAAATACGCGTACCCCTACCACCCCCAAATGCTCGTACCCCAACCACCCCCTTTTTTAAATATGTCGTAATATTGCACCGTGTCGTCACGTGAGCTCATGTGACTTCACACACGCTCACGCCACGCGAAAAAAAATGTAGAATGCATGGTTTGTTTATGCATGCACTTACCGCATTTTGTCCACGTGGCATACGTGAGCGCACGTGATGTCACGTGAGCTCACGCGAGGCCAGATTTGTGACATGATAACAGGTCGTGCTCCGTATACATGAATCGACCATGTTAAAAGAATTCTTCATAACGCATTCCGCATTTCTGCCACGTGGCGTGATATCACGTGTGAGCGCTCGGGATGTCACGTGAGCTCACGTGACGTGATGTTACACAGTAGCCAACTTTAAATCGCAAATGACAATTGCAACTAGGAGACAAAGGTAGGAAAGGTAAGCAAAGCATCCAGCATTCCCGTTCGATGGTGATGTGGGGGGAGGGGAGTGTTAACCTCCTGGCCCTCCCCCACCACCACCCACCGTCGCCCTAGGCTAAATTTGTACGTACGTGTGTTTGCTTTTGTTTAATATGCGCAGCAGTGTGCTCTTCATTATTGACTATAATTTAATTTGGAGGCAATTTTCCATAGGCATGAATATTTATGACTTTGGTGACAGATTGCCTGAGCATCAACTCCATGTAACACATGTGGTATTTAATTAAAACTGAACAGAATTAAAGGGGCAGTTGTCATGGCAACGCCTAACGTTTAAAGAGCATTTTGAATGACACGCCTGACATCAAGAAGCAAACGGTGTAGGAGAGAAAAGAGGGGGTTCTGAAAAGAGGAAGGGGGTGGGGGGGGGGATAAACAAGATAAGGGGGAGACATTTAAGACTGGAAAACGGGGTGGACCAAGCACTAAATCAATACATTGTAGATGGACCAAGAACCGCTGACAATATTGCGGAAAAATCAAAAAAGGGGTAGGCTCTCCTACAAAAACCCCCTTTTTACAAAACCCTCCTTTTGGAAAATTCAATAACGTCCTAGGGCTCCCCCTGGTAGCCAAACACAATGGGCTTCTTTCATGATGGGTTTCAATACGATTTACAGACTTAGTTGAAATGGTGGATGAAATACGTGACCTCGCTGAATTGAGATTTTTTAAGGGAGGTGTTTAGGATTCATCTGCTCTAGACAGTAAAAACTTTTTTTAAAGAGAAATCCAGGTCACCAATCTTGTCTTGGACGAAATATCGAACAAAATCATCGTTAAAAAAATCATGTGGATGAAATGCGTGACCTCGCTGAATTAATAGATTTTTTAGCAAGTGGGAGGTGTTTAGGATTCATCTGTTTTAGACAGTAAAAACTTTTTTTAAAGAGAAATCCAGGTCAAGAATCTTGTCTTGGATGAAATATCGAACAAAATCATCGTTAAATAAATTATGTGGATGAAATGAGTGTCCTCGCTGAATTAATGGAGATTTTTGCAAAAGGGAGGTGTTTAGGATTCAATCTGTTCTAAACTTTTTTTTTTAAATATAAGCCTATACGAATTCTATCTCGTCTTAGACGTAATATTAAAAATCAAGATGGTGCAGACATTATCGTGATTTTTTATCAGTAAAATAAATAATATAAGTAAATTAAGTAAATATATAAGTAATAATATAAGTATAGTAAATAATTTTTTATCAGTAAAATAGTGGATGAAATGCGTGACCTCGTCGAATTCAAAGATTATAAACCAAACTTTTGCAAATTGGATGAATATTAAAATAAGATTCAATCAAAATCCTCTTCTCCAATTTTGCTATGAAAATGAATATTCGGGTGATAAATAACTTTGTTTACAGTTTTTCCCACCAAAGTTCTTTTGCTTTGGAAATTGGCGTTCTAAAAGTGTATAAGGGATGTTCCCTAACAGATAGCGATGAGGATGAGGATGTAATGGATGAATTTCGCTAGATTACAGCAGCTTGCTTCATCACTCATCTAGCTTTATATAATATGAACAGGGTGGATTACAAATAAATCAAAATCCCTCTCAAAGGAGAAGGAACAGCGATGAAACACTCATCTACAACGATAGCTGTATTCACGTATGACGTCATTCACCAGGGGGGAGAGGGAGGGATAACATTCACCCCCAATAATCACATTTTCTCATGTATTTCAATCAATTTCCCCTGACCATTCCGACGACTTAAAATTCAAAAATATGAAAATTTATCCAATTTGGTAAAAAAAAACTGTTTTGTCCTCTGTAAATTCGGCGAGGTCACACATTTTATCCACTGGAGGATCTATACGAGGAATTAGTCCGATTTTTATTTCGTCTAAGACAAGATAGAACTCGTGATCTGGGCTTGTCTTAAAAAAAGAGATTATTTAGGGTACAGTTCGTTATACTGAGAGGCTAATACATGACGTTTTAGTCGGGGTCATCCACTCTGTTCGTTATATAGAGCGGTTCTTTATACAGAACATTATGTATACACAGAGACTAATACATGAGAGGCATAGGCTTTTTGTTTTTCATAAGCCTCTGTTCGTTATACAGAGCGGTTCTTTATACAGAACGTTCTTTATACCGAGAGGCTAATATGCATTTAGTTCGGGACCAGCC
>JAQGCC010002397.1:0-18658 GCA_034698905.1 Xestoiulus laeticollis | reverse complement strand
AAAAATCCATTAAGACTTATTTTGATTTTTCAGAACAAGTCTAAAAACCTGTCATTCTTCAATACAAATTTAGCATAGACAAAAATGGCTTACCTATACTTTTTTGGTTTGTGATTTTCGGTTATTTTCAATTCATTTAAAAAGCGTTTATTAAAACTGTTTCAAATTTTGTAGGATGCTTTTTTAAAATATTTATAACAAAGTGTACATTTTCGCTTTAAACTATTGCAATTATTTTCAGAGTTATTCATAAAAAAGCACTAGTACTAATACTTTTTTGAGCCACTGTAATTACTTTAACAATAAGGGATTAATATAATATTTACCCAGATTTAGAGAACAATTTTTATAGTACGGTCAAGACTGCACTTACCAGAATTGGGCAATGAATTGAAATCGCCGCAAAGAAGTAGAGGTATGGCGTTGCAATTTGGTTTGTGGGACCTGGGGCGAAAACTGCGTGAGGATTCTTCAATGATTCCGCGTATTTCGTGCATAAGCATCATGGTTTGAACAAGCTTTACGTCGCAATATTCAGGATCCCAGTGAATGTGGGCAGTGCACACTATTAGTGGTTGGCGGACAAGACTTGGATCCACTGGAACATTAGCTGCAAATGGAGAGATATTAATTAATCAACTTTATTCAAAACTCATGCCGAATAATGGAAATTTAAGTCGGGGAAACTTACAGTCCTGCCATGCTCCTTCCCGTGTCTCTAGAACAGCCACTAAACCAATGTTGTCCTTGGTCATAACTCTATTTAACATATCGTCAGAGCCCTCTGCATTTGCCATAGCTAACTGAGTGAATTCCACGAGGTGTTCTTTAATAAGGCGAAACCTATAATGGAAATTATGCGTTTCATCAATAAATAAATTCCAAACTGGAAGTGCAAAAATTCTGCTTGGTATACGTTATGCAAATTAAAGTATACATGACAGTTTCAACATTTAATTTTATGTTTTTGAAAGTTGTGGGATTTCTCGTTTCATTAAAATATCATATTAAACCTCACTAACGCTAACATAACAGGGTAAATAAGTACTTTAATTTAAAAAAAAAAGTTGTAACCTTAAAAATGTATTATACTTAACCTTTATAAAGAAAAAAATCACTGCAGAATTATTAAATCAATTTTGAAAAAAATCAATACAAAAATAATGCTACTGGAAGGGTGTGCTATATAAAGGTTCACCTATTAAGTGATGACCATAAAGAATCTGATATTATCCTAATGTAAAAGCACAAAATATATATATATATATATATATATATAAACAAAACCGAAAAATACATATAGAAAACAAATATACGCTCTTATACAACAGCATCTATCTAAATACATTTTCTAAATGGTTAACATGCGTTCACTATGCAAATGTATTTTATTTGACATTTATCGCCCTCATTTTGGGATATCCCAGTGGGTGGAATTTCATTTTTGCATGCTTCGGCGTATGCTCTTTGCAGGTAAAATCGTGATTCTGTCCCAGAAAATCAGTGCGCAAGTCGCGTTTCACAGGGAATACGCTATATAGAGGTAAGTTTGTTCTATAAAATCGATCGTGCCGACTGTGAGGGTGCGCTACTCCCAGGTAAGATGCTATATGGAGGGCTCTTATTCGCTGGTTTCACTGTTTTTTTCTTCATTGGCTTTTAAACTTTTTAAGTTCATATATTTTTTAAAAAAAATAAAATATTGTGGATGTTCAACGGTTCTACCTTGACATTCACGAGCCAAGAAATACCAACAGAAAATAAAATGGCAACATACAAAAACATACTTCCTTTTCATGTTGCAATTTCAAGATTTAAATGAAATGATTATGTTACGTGACAAGTTTTTTTTTTCTCCAATGTGACATATAAACTTTAAAAAAATTGAGTTCGAGCTGGTTTATTAAAATTGGAGTTTAGTGGGTCATACAAAAACGTCAAATCAGAATTCTATGCTAATTTGGTAGTTTTGCACAAAGTTTTTGAGTGATATCATACGTTGCATGAAGTGCACCAAACTGAATCCAAAATCCAGAAATTCAGTGAAACTAAAAATGAAATGCACATACTTGTGAGCCCGGAAGAAGATGGCACAGCCATCCACATATTTCCTGTCGTTCTCATTCATTGTTTTTGCGCGAGATTTTGGAGAAAATATGCCTTCATAGCCATCCTTTCTCAGTTCAGGTAAAAACATGTGGTAAAACTGTTCCGTTTCCACTTCCTGTAAATATCACAAAAATTTTACATGTTTAACAAATCCTCAAGACAATTCGTAATCCTTTAGGTGCTTATCCACCAAAACAAACACAAAACAAAAACAGCAAAAATAAAAAGGTGTTTGTCGGCAAACGTTTTGACAAGCAATTTCCGACAAACATTGCTAAACGTTTTTGCGACAAACATTGCCAAACGTTTTTGCAACAAACATTGACAAACATTTTTGCAACAAACATGCACAAACACTGTGTCCACACCGAAAAAAACATTCAGTGAAACATGTCAGAAATTTGTTTGGTTTAGGGGGTTCTTCCAAGGCATTCTATATTAAAATTATATATGTTATTAAGCAAGTGGCACTCAAAAGACATGTCATTTATGTTTGCCACATTAAATGCACGTGATTTATGCCTTGGTTGAAGCGCCTTGACCAGCAAACAATTTTTCCTTTGATCCTCACCTACACTTGAGCAAACACAAACATAACACCAACAAAATGTTTGTCCAAATTTTCCGTGTTTTTGTTTACCGTTTGCCCATGTTTGCTTTGGAGTATACCCACTTTTATTACTTGCACCCTGTCACCCACCTGCAAACTTATGATGTCGGCGGAGTAATGCCTTATTTCTTCCATAATCGCTTTTCTTCTGTACTCCCAGTTCAGTGCCCAGTTAGGACAGTATCCATACATTTGTCGAGTTGCGTACTTGTCACAAAGAACGTTATAACACATCACGGTAAATGCACCTAAAAATTAAGTTATTTTTCAGTACAGATTCAGCTTCACCATGCTTAATAAAATAATGCAGGTTTTTTACAATACTTACATGCAGCTTGATTCCCGGTTGGCATATGCATACTAACCCAGGGCCGTGCTGGTGGCAGAGGAGAGGTAACTGCAAAAAAACAAAAAAATTATGAAAAAGTCAGTAATATAACGTGCAAAGAAATGCTAAACCTTCCCTTTACAATAGATAAAACTAATAATGGAAATGAATGTTATTGCAAGAAAGCAACGATTAAGCAAAACCATGTCCTTTTTTAAAGCGAATTCACCTTAAATCAGGGTTTGTACAGGTTTTCAAGTTCACAAAGTAAGGACTTTTTAAAGACTATTCAAGGATACTGTAAAAAAAATTTAAGGACCGTTAAAGGAATGGTGCTGATGGAAGAGGAGGGGTGCCATGATGGAATCAGGATAATTAATATGAAATGGAGAAAATTCTAGAACTAGGAGAAAAATTAAAAATAAACTAACAAGTACAAAGAAATATGCAATAAATAAAAGATAACTACAGAAAAAAAAACAATGAAAAATTTACCAGAAAAACAGGAAAAACATGATAGAAATGAGGGGAAAAAAACATGAGAATCCTGGGCTTTTAAAAATAATAAGAGAAAAATGGGGAAAAAGTAGTGAAATATATAATAAAAACATTCAAAATCACGATACAATACGTTAAAATATATGGCTGGCCATATATAGATTATATTTTAAATACCCTTAATATAACAAAATTATTTAATATTCATAATAAAAAAATAAACCATATTTTTTAAAATAAAAATATCAAGTGAACTTGTATCTGATCATCAGAATTTCAAATAATAAGGACTTTTCAAGCCCTTGAAAATCATCCAAGCAAAAATTAAGCACTTTTAGGTCTTTCAAGGACCTGTACGAACCCTATTAAATTTTCTAAAGTGCCAGTCGCTGAAAATTTACAACCTTATGTAAAATAAAACATTTTAAGCGTAATTTCGAAGTTTCATTATCATTAATTAAAAATACAATCGTCTTAACGAATAGCTATTTCAAACTAGAGAAAAAGGGTGGTATGATGTTAAGAAGTTTTCATTTTTGGGAGGATTTTTTTTGTGTGGAAATGGTGTCAGTTATATTGTAATTTTTACGATTTCACCACACTATCTGGAACATGCATGCAAGTAATAGAAATTAGGGCTTGTGTACTACTTAATGAGATAAGCTATAATTAAAACAAGACGTTATAAGATTTCTTGAAAACAATCCACATTTACTATTAAAAAGTATATGTATGAACTACACCTCATTTCAAATAAACAATATCAGTTGACAAAATGCAATCACATGTTAGGTAATAGCAAATTGCTATTAAAAGAAAAGCTGAGATCTTACAGCTTCCACCCATTAATGCATAAAACAAATAAATAAACAAAAGTTATATTTTTGGTTCCATTCAGTCAAATCAAAATGATGTGCAGTGGGCTGTTTAAATTATGGGATAGTACAAAAATTGCCCTTGCATATAATGTAGGCCTACTTTTATGCATTGCAAAGTCAGATTTGCATTTATAAAATCTAAACAACAGCTCCACCCAAATGAAAAGCAAAAAAAATAACCCACCTAAATCAACATCAAAAATCACTAAAAAAATAGATCTTTTGAGCACAACTGGATGGCCCACGTAATTTCTGCTTGTTATTAAGCATATGTAGGTGTACACTGTAGAATGAGTGTAAAAATGGAAGACTGGTCGGAGGATCCAAAAAGATTAAATTCGCATAGCCTACATGTATTATTATCACCAAAACAGGGACCTGTGCATGAAGGCTGTTACTTACATGTATATGTATATTAGGAATAGAAATGCAATTTTTGGTTTATGCATATGTATATTCCATTTCATGGTAATATGTCTCTCCAATAATAAACTTTACAGTGCATTTCCATGAAATGGAATATACTGTAAAGTTTATTATTTGTTCCTAATAATTTTAAAATTAAATTAAAAAATAATTTAGAAAAAAAGGATTATTCTGGTATGCAACCCTCTTAAATGCAAACCAGCATGACTTTCCATGCTAAAATTGTTATAAAAAGCATACAACAAAGCTTCAATAGCACGACCAACCATTAAATTTGACTTAAATTTACTTCTGCTCTCTATTGCAGAAGAGTTGTTATTTCCAACTTATTTCAATCAAAACTTATGTGATTATGACCAAGTAAATAAAAGATTAACAATTGGTAAAAGATTAGTTATTGCTAACCTTTATTTACTTGGGCATAGAGTTCCTTATTTTTATTTCAAGATCAATTTGATAAGATAAAAAATGCTATCATTACATGTAAGTTAGCAAATCTATTTCATAATTGACATTTTCTGTACATGAACTGTTTATCTATTGAATAGCAGCCCAATATATCCCCAGTATAACATAACGCTGCATTAGAGGAATTGCACGTTTTCTTTTAATCTTAACGAGAACGATAAACACTATTACGCATGCGCAACAACCTGCCTATTTGTCTACAGCATTGGTATTTCATTTATTAAATTTTACGGATACCTAAGGGTATCGAGTCAAATATACATAACACGAGCCTGGAAATGGAATGGTTAGGAGCCTTTGGGGATGAGTGCAACATGGCCATAGGCCCTTGTGGGAAGGGAATTTGGACAGGGGAAACCTGTTGTGGTCCTTCAATGGCCAAGGATCTCCTGATGGAGGATCTGACGTCAGCTACCACACCCATTGAGCCCCCTAAGTGAGAGCTGCCATAATGGCCAATATGCGTGCTCCAGATTATTGCATTTACATCAGCACCTTCCAAAAGAGATAAATGTAGGCTAATGCGGAGCATTATAAAAAAGATATGTCAAGGTATATACATTACGTGCTATTATACAATTAGCTTAACATTGATTGCGAAATAAAAATAGGCAATGGAGGATGCTGCACCAAACAGGAAACTAGATTACAAAATCAATCTCACTGTGCTATAGTTAAAATCACAATACCACATTTCCTAGTTCGCATTTCACCATCAGAATTGACCAAACATTTGACACCCATTACAAGTTACATAACAAAAATGTAGTTACATTGTTGCATTGTTTGCACATTATCAAGATTCCTAAATCCGTTTAAAAAAAAACTAACAGTTAGGATCAGCCTATTATAATTCACGGTATAAAACCGAACTAAAGGTAATTAAAACTTTGCTTCTACCGTTTTCGCGCTCTTCTATTTCGAATGGTCAATTGTTTGCATTTATCAGATAGAATGACAACAGCAGAAACAATACAGCCATAGTTTCCTAGATGGGTTTGGTACATGTTGCTTATTCAGTGAAAACTAGTGCTTGGCACATCCTACATTGCAAAATCATTGGCCGAATATAAAGTTAGCAATATTTTACTTGAAAAAATTATGATTAATGGTGCATCACAGTAGAACCCCGCATAACAAATCATCTATTAGCTAATAACCTCTTGTAGCTAATAAACTATTTTGGGCCTGCCATTGGGCAATACAGATTAGCCAATAACCCCTCTTAGTTAATAACATTTCAATGGGCCCAAGCATTTTAGTAGCCAATATTTAATACCTTACATGTTGAAAAAATAACTGTCCAAAACTTGTGAAACCTGTGAATAGCGCACCTGCTTGGGATCGAACCATGGGGTTTGCCAATTGGAGGGATATGTTAATGTATATGAAGGTTCACCTAAAGTGATGAAATGCACACACCCACGAGCGTATAAATGTACAACTACAACTGTAAACATGCACGTGTATACAAATGCATACATGTTTATGTACATGTTGTATACATTACCATATTTAACATGCACAAAAAATATGTTGTATTTTTAATGTTTTTGACATAAAACAAAACCGAAAAAATTGTTTTGGCAAACGCTCTTAGCAGGTACAATCGTGATACTGTCCCAGTTTTGGGAGGCATTTTCGAGATAGTAATCACAAGTGATAATACATGCACTGCTTCTGAGCAATACACACACAAGTGAACTTAGAGGCGTTACAGGCGTACTAACAAGGGAATTTCCCCTGTTGGATGACTCATTTCCTGCATAAACTAGATGGGTTATTGCAAATTAGCCATTACAGTGTGTGTACAACAATTAGATGTTTCTGATACATTGAAGAATCTTTTCATTAAAAAATTCAAAAAGATAACCTCTCTTACCTAATAACATCTACATGTACTAACTAATATTTTTAATCGTGCCAATTTTATTAGTTTAGAGGGGTTCTATACTGTAATAGATATTTGACTAAATGTATGCAATTATTAGTACTTTACAGTGATTTTGGAACAACGCATTTCGATCATTTTGCATAACAACGACCCAGTCATTGGGACAAACAGGGCAGGTTTTCAACTCACACCAAGCACAAGAAAAACCTGATATAGGGTGTGACAGCAGATGACCCAATCACAACTACCAGGTTTCATAAAAATCAGATGATAATGCTAATGGCAAGGTAGACATTGACCTACAGTATAGCCTGAACGTCGCATCTTAATTATGCAAAGTATACAGTCAGCTCTCGTTATAGCGAACGTAAAGGTGGTGATTTGTTCGTTATAATTAGAGGTATGTTTTTACACATTTTTTTGCTCCTAGGCCGCATACATTATAGGCACCTACATTATAGCAGGTTTTTCCGGCTGAATAGACAATATTTTGTACCAACAGTACATTACTTTTGTATTCTATTGAACACCAGAAATATAATTTTGCGAAATGTTAAGAGTGTCTCAGTTACCACAGTAACCCTTAAAAGGGTTGCAAACCAGAATAAGCCTTTTTTCCTAAATTATTTTTTAATTTAATTTTGGAAACTGTTAGGAAGAATTAAAATTTATTTACAATTTTGTTTATGTATATGTATATTCCATTTCATGGAAACTGTCAGGGTGTCTACCAATCAGTAATTTCCAAATTCCAGTTCCCAAATTTACCAGTACAACTCAAATTTAAAAATACTGCAAGACAACTAGCTAAAATTTGCTTTTGCTTTAATTCAAAAACATTACAGTTATAAGAATTTATTTTTTCCACTTTTTACTGGTCACTAACTGGTATATTGCCCTAGTTGGATGCACCCAAAGGAAGCTTTTATTTCAGAGATAGTACTGCCTTTTCCAGTACATCTCCAAGATTTCAAGAGTCTTTACAAATTTCCAGTAGACACCCTGTATGTCTGTAAAGTTTAAAATTGTGGAGGGTCTGGTAAACTTTAGACATATTTCCATGAAATGGAATATACATATACACAAACAAAAAATTGAAACAAATATTAGAATATTTATGCTAGGTCATCGTACATTCCATTTGTTCCTTACAGTTTCCAAAATTTAGTATTTGGGATTGTGAATCAAGGGACTAGCCAAACCTTCGTTTTACTTAAAGGTATTATAGGCATTTCGGTCGGGACCAGTCCATAGGTGTATTATGAACGGACAGAATAAAGGGGATTTTTTAGAAGATCCAAATGCATACAATACGTATAGGCAATAAAAAGGTACCAATCTTAAAATTTCCCACTGGTTATTAGCTGTACCCGAGCAATAACGGTAATTAATGCGTGAGAGAAAAGCTGCAATTAACTGGGACTGGTAAATGGGTGAAAGAAGGTGGCGAGGTGAGAAGTTCAAGCTGTACACTGCCCTATATGTATATAAACCAAGATGGCCGGTCCACAGAATCTCAGAATATATAATCTGCTAAAGTTAGGAAATTGCGTGAAGACAATCGAAAGAAAAGTTATTGTGAGCACGCTTTTGTGCAAGGCCATATGCGGTCACCTATGTCGTTTGCGTTAAATCCAGAGAATAATAATAATAAAAAACCAAGAAATGATTATTCAAGATGTCACCTCTGCCGCAATTTCGTGCCAAGTAATGTACTGATGGTAAACTGCGTGCAATGCTTACTAAAGATTGTCCACAAAAAAAGGTCATCGAATAATTACGACAAACCTCTCCATTTGACAAAACTGGTGAACTGTGCTTTCCATATACGAGACGCTGTACATAACTGAAAACTTTCCATTTTTGTGATTACCCTCAAACAGTATAGCTTTTGAAATAAGACATTTATTAGGGGGCATGTACATTTATATAACTGCAATTAAATACTCAAATCATAGTGGCACGCGATATATGGCATAGGCATACAGTTAAGGCAGCATACAAGGTTTAACGAGCCAAAGTTTTGTAAAAATGCACAAAATGCTCATTTGACGTCATAAAATGCGTGACAAAAGTGCATGTAAACATGTAAAATATTCAATAATAATAGTAATACAGTGTATAATGCATGCTCGAGTACTACTTAAGAGGGTTACAAACCAGAATAAGCCTTTTTTTTCTAAATTATTTTTTTATTTAATTTTGGAAACTGATAGGACCAAATGGAGTATACGAGGACCTAGCATAAATATTCTATTAATTGTTTAATTTTTTTGTTTATGTAATATGTATATTCCATTTTATGGAAATATGTCTGTAAAGTTTATAATTGTAGAGGGTCTGCATGGAAAACTTTATGGACATTTCCATGAAATGGAATATACATATATACATAAATACACAATAAATTAACATGATAGGTCCTCGTAAATTCCATTTGTTCCTATCAGTTTTCAAAATTAAATAAAAAAAATAATTTAGAAAAAAAGGCTTATTCTGGAATGCAACTTTTTTAACCAAATTTAAGTTGTTCCTATCGAAAATCCCAGTTTAGAGCAATAACGCGGATAAACAGCAGTGAGTGAACCAAAAATGAGACTGAAATGTCAACTATAATGCAAGTTTACCAATAGACTGAACATAAAATGACTAAATTGTAAAACTGGAGCGCTTCCATTTAAAGAATTAATAGTGCCAGAAAAACTTAATTAATAAAAACTTGCTGAGGGACGAGAAGGGAGAGAAAAAAAACTAGATTTGACCAAAAATACGTATACAGCTAACTTTTTAATATAAAACAAGATGTGATCAATGTGGGCCAGTTTCCACTTATATGCAAGGTGTGGTCAATGTAGTCGCACTATAAGAATTTCTCGTGCCAATGACTGAATTTGTGGATGCATGGATAAACCGGTGATTTTTTATGACAATGCGCAATAAACATTCAATGACTTCACGTTAAAACTGTCTAAACAAGTCTGCAGATAAGCGTGAAAAAATGACTAGTAGGACATTCTTTGCTAGAAAGAATCAAAAGCCATGTTAAGAAATGACCGTGCTTTCATTCAGTGAACACTTCAAAAACATCTAAAATCCTATTGTATGCAAAACATTCAGATTTTTCATATGCACTGATATTTCATATGAAAACATAAGAAAAAAGATAGGTACATAGGCAGCTGAGAGGATTGGGGATGGAGCTGCTAGCAGACAGAGCAGGGATAGCATTTTGCTTTAATTTGAGAAAATTTCCCTGACTTCCCAGACCACTTTTTACCTGACCTGTGGCCACCCTGCTGCAAGCAGTGTGTCAAGCTTGACGACATGACAACGGTATATTTGAAATCAACAGTACCAGTAACTAATCGGTTCATAGAATCAGTCACTTGCAACGTTAGCCAAGATTATCATTAGGCTTTGATAAGAGTTGTTCACCATTCCGTGACACAGTTGATAGCGTCACCAGTTTTTGTTCCTACAAATCCTACAGTGTGTACTCAGGAAGCAACTCTATAGCAGCTGGGTGATAGCACATTGGCTTCGCATCTCTGGGTTCAACTTTTTAAGATGCTAACGTGAAACCTCTTAAAACAGTTTCCTGTTTGACAGGCATCTTGTCTCAATTTTAATGTTCGTGCCCACCGGCCATCACATAACCAAATTATCTTATATTGCAAAGTTAGCTACCCAACTGTTTTCAATTAAGTTACCTGTTCCACGATTTATCTTAGTTATATTTCCCATGACTGTGCTACTTATTTTGACCAGCATTTACAGACCTGTAATGCTGGGTTTCCCTTCTTTCAAAATAACGGGGCATATATCATATATATATATATATATGAATTTCAAAAACCAAAGCTAAAAATGTTGCCAAACAAGTATTATCAAGCAGATTTAAGGCAATCACAGCATCCATCACTTCATTGAACACATGTTTATCTTTAACCCAGGTGTACTTTCCCAAATGACCATAGGACTGGAGCAGTCTTCGTCATTAGCACAAGTAAAAAATAGGCTGTATAGGAATTTAAGGCAATTACTATAACGCGAAGAAAGCATTATTACACGAAATTACATGCATATTTCCACAAAATGTGCTGGATCTTGTCTGTTATCTTGGAATGCTTGTGTTAATTTTTTGATTAATTTATCATAAAGTGACAAGGTCGCTGTCTCAGTTAAAATAATTATAATGCTTACAATAATTATAGCTAAAACAATTAGCTACGAGTAGCTGCATGATTGCATTAGGCAACATTTATATACAGAAGTGAGCAAATTGATAGTGAGCCACCCAAATTCATCACAGCTGGTCTGTTTACACAGGGAGCTGCTAATGAATGCCAGTAACTTGCACTGTGTAACATTACGGTCGAGCTACTGTTGTGCAAATAGATACTTGCATGTGCAGTAACTCGAATGCAAGCTACTACAAACTTTTGTTTTTTAACATCAGTAGTGACGCCTTTTTTGAAATCCTTCTTGCTAGACTATACTGGCTATCAAGCTACTTGTGCAGTGTAAACAATCTGGGTTTATAGCTTGAATGCCAAGTAGCTGACTAACAGTAAAGCAGGCCAGCCACTGTCAACTAGCAATGCAAGCTGCTCAAACCGTTTAAACCAGCCATCGGCTAATAAGCTCGTGTTTATGAATGCAGGAAACATGCATGCATGCAAACTAGTGTCAGTGTCAAAGTCAATAGAATAAACCATATGCATTATCTGGTAGTTTTACTAACCAACCTAAAAACTTATAGTATTAACAAAAATTAAACTGCCATTTTGAAAACAAAAAGTTACTTGAGAAGATGCAATAAAAAACCAATTTGTGGTTTTTGATTGAACAAGAATAAAAAAAATCATAAAAGTTAAAAAAGTGGTTTTGTATTGTTGTCTAGCATCCCTTAATGGACATAAGGTCTACATTGTGCTCCTCCCTATACTTTATAAACATTTGGGGATGCCATTAGCTACAGTGGCTCAACAAAAGTATTGGCAATAGCACTTTTTCATGAATAACTGAAAATAATTGCATTAGTTAAAAACGGAAATATACATTGTTTATACATGTACATGTTTCAATAAAACATCCTACAAAATTTGAAACATTTTAATAAACGCTAGTCAAATAAATTTAAAATAACCAAAAATCGCAATTTTCTAAAACGTTTTCGATAGTTTAGGATGTCAAAACCATCTACGATGTTGATGTCATGTATTTGACAAAAATCCATTTAGCATACATAAATGGGCTAGCGTTTATTAGAGCTGTTTCAAATTTTGTAGGATGTTTTATTAAAACATTTCTAACAAAATGTATATTTCCGTTTTTAACTAATGCAATTATTTTCAGAGTTATTCATAAAAATGTGTTATTGCCAATACTGCCCTTCTTAGTTTGTCAGACAACCTGTCCTTGATCGCAGCCTGAAAACGTCCTCGTCACGTGACAGTGCCAGAAAAATTTTAGTGACGGTTCGCATCGGCACAGGGAGGCAGTTTGAATGCTTCGAAACCCACCTGCCAATTTAATTCAATAATTGCACGGGGAAAGCAAACTGACAAAATGAATCATAGAACAAAGGTGATCTCTGATGGTACAGTGCTCTTAATTTTTTTTGTTCCCTTCCGCTATTTTCCATTGCTGATTACGCCTAATTCCCTGGCCGCTAGTAAACTAGGTTCAAGACAATTTCGTGATTAAAAAACCTCAACTTTTCAACTTGAACGCGAGGTCAATGCCTGAATACCGTACAAACCAGATGCCTAGTGGTGTTAGATAATGGGGGGGATAGAACGAGAGGAACAGGTAACAACACAGTGGGGTGGGTTTTCTCCTGATCTACAAACACCGAGTGAGTACACAGTTATAGCCGCAGGCCAGTAGTCTCACAGCCACACACTTCATTCAGAAATTCCTGCAAAAAAAAAGTAAAAAAAAAAAAAACCTGCCAACACACAGTGGAGCATTAAGCATGCATGAACAGGCCCAACCACAGGTAGGCGGGCAATTGCTATTGCCCCTCCAGTCCTTCCTGGTCTGATTGGATTCTGGTCAGGCCAGGTCATCGGTTGTCCTTTCAAAAGTAGGTCATTTGACCTACCATTACTCTGGTTCGCAACGATGAGCGCAGATTTACATCAACCTAACAACCCAGAGGACACGTATTGTGTCCGCTGAGAACACCTGACCGCCAGAAAACTGTTGATAACCGGAAGTGGACACTACCTGTTTGATAAACCTCTCATAAGTGTGCCATGGTAACGAACAAGCAGAACTATACTAAGCCGAATTTACCAGCACCATAAATAATAGAGGAATTTGTATTACTTTGGAAATCTTTATAACAGCATTTGCAAGATGTACAAAATAATGGAAAAGCTTTTTAAAGTAAAAATAACAGGCTCCTTCATGCGAGCGCTGTTAAGCACAAGCCCAACGTTTTTCCTGCGTAATTAGATGCGCGCATGAACAGCACATGCGCACATCTAATTATGCGGGAAAGCGTTACTGGCTTGTGCTTAACAGTGCTCGCGTGAAGGAGCTTAATGTTTGACCATGTATTGTATCCTATTTAGTCTCAAACCAATTGGATATAATGAATAGAAAAAGGTGGTTTAATATGTTGTACACTTGCCACTTCAACAAAGGCTCAAAAAAGTTTTGGAAGGAGCACTTTTTTATGAATAACTCTGAAAATAATTGCATTAGTTAAAAACGGAAATATTCACATTGTTATACATGGTTTAATAAAGCATCCTACAAAATTTGAACAGTTTTAATAAAAGCTATTTAAATAAATGTTATAACCAAAAATCGCAAACCAAAAACGTATTGGCAAGCCATATCTGGGATTAGACTTATTCTGAAAAATCAAAATAAGTTTCAATGGATTTTTGTCAAATACGTGGCATCAACATAGTAGATGGTTTTGACATCCTAAACTATCCAAAAATATTTTAGATAATGCACGCATAAATGGATAATGGCCAAAAATAAACATACCAAAAAAAAAAAAAAAACTAAACTCTAGGAATAGGTTTTTTTTTTTTGGCCATAGTCCGTTTATGCGTGCATTATTTAAAATATGTTTGATAGTTTAGGATGTCAATACCATCTACGATGTTGATGCCCTGCATTTGACAAAAATCCATTAAGACTTATTTTGATTTTTCAGAACAAGTCTAAAAACCTGTCATATTCTTCAATACAAATTTAGCATACACACACAGATATGGCTAGCCAATACTTTTGGCTAGCGATTTTTGGTTATTTTTATTTTTTTATTTGAATAGCGTTTATTAAACCTGTTTCAAGTTTTGTAGGATGCTTTATTAAAACATTTATAACCAATTGTATGTTTCAGTTTTTAACTAATGCAATTATTTTGAGTTATTCGTAAAAAAGTGCTATTGCCAATATCATTTTGAGCCACTGTACATTGTATAGGTTCATCTTTATATTTGATTTCAAGAGAGACAAAGGATTTTAGCTCATACTGTTTAAGATTCACATGATGAAACATTTTTTTAGCATTCAAAGACACAGCGTGATATTATTTCAGTAACTTGTTTTTCCCCAGTTTGCCGAACTCCTGCTCTACTAGGAAAGGTAGGTAATTTGGACTTCGAAGAAGAGATCATATACAAAATTATTTCCATATAAAAGCATGAATCAGGGTGGCCACACCATCTTCATTTTCATTTTTCCTGATTAAAATCAAAAATTCCCTGACCAAAACTTACTCGTTAATGCATATAATTTTGTTTGTTATAATGAAAAATAAAATAGCAAATAGAAGCTTGGCAAAACACTAGATTTTGTTTCAAGTTAAGCTGGATTATAAGAGCTTAAAAATGCTTCCCATGCAGGGAAGGAAAGTAAATTTGAATAAGGATAGCACACTATTTGGTGTTGTTGAATTTTGTCAAACAAATTTTAAAAAATAAAAAAGCATTATTATCAACTTCAAAATAACTGCTGCTCGTTTACACATGCTACTTAAGCTCTCTGTTGGACATGTCCAATGACAGCATATAGTCAGTTATCGAGGAAAACAATTTAACAAATCTTATTTTGAGAAAAATCGTTTTCATAAAAGAACAAAAAACGAACAACTCATATTTCATAAGAAAACAAAAAACAAGATAGGTTCAAATGCAAAAAGGCAGCTGAGAGGATTGGGGATGGAGATGCTAGCAGACTGAGTGCAGAGATAGCATTTTGCTTTTATTAGGGAAAATTTCCCTGACCTGTAGCCAACCTGATGTACACCAAGTCTGAAAACAGCATCAGATAAAAACTGACCGAGAAATCCATGGTTTGGGGTCATTTGAATGTTTATGGAAAGGTGTTATTTTAAGGTAATGCCAAGCCAACAGAATGAGTTGTTATCGAACTCGTAAAATGTCACGAACTAGAAGGTCACCAGTCTAAAGTAACAAAAGGACCATATGTGCATGGAAAAAAACAGTTTTTCCATTTATATCTTCCAAAACATGTGCAATGCAACTTTGTGACCTTAGCTTTCAGACTTAGAATTGCTATTCAATACAGCAAAAAATGACAGATGTCTACATTCCCTGATGAACGGTTTTTATGTTCAGACTTATACCACTCATATTTTACATTCAACAAATTACGTTGGGAACTGTATGCATTTTTTCTCTGGCATGCTGTTACTGTACTTTCATCCATACCAATATTAAATGGAACAAGGTTTAGTAGACCATCTACTAGGATACTTGCCAAAGAAAATAAAGTGTTTATTAATGATATCCAAATACATCCAGTTTCAGTTTGACCTTGTTGCGAATTAGATCACTCAAATGCCTGCTGTTAAATCCACAAGCATTTTCAAAGAGCCCTAATTTATGACACGTAGCCTATTTACTGCGCCTATGAAAGGCATGCAGCAACGAAATTGCAAATGGATTAGCGGGGAACTAGGCAATATTTCTAATTCGAACCGATAACATTGCGCAATATTTTTACAACAGCCCTGATATTGAGATGCATTGCAATGCACTTGTCGTTACTATGTCAAACAAATGATATAAATCAAGCTGACGGAATAAATCTTCTTCCACGCCATTACTAGGCCTACAGATTGGTTATGGCTAGTTATGGCTTATTTTGGTTTATTTACAAACATTCGAGAGCTTGTTTTTCTTGGTACTATATATAGTTAACAATTTCCAGAAAACTATAGCGACAAGCACATATTCAAACAATGCGCGTCTACAATGGGTAGTCTATGCTAGCAAACTAAGCCCCAGGCCGCACTGGGCTGGAAACGCGCGTTTGGCTAGCCTCAAACAAGGCTTTTAATTAAAAAAAAAAAAAGAATTTTTGCACGAGATAAATGTGCAAATTTTATAATTCTAGAATTTAAATTAAATTCGCTGCCCTATTTGCGGCTAGCCAAACGCGCGTTTACAGCCTAGTGTGGCCTGGGGCTAACAACTGCCGAATTTAGTGGACAAAACGTTGTCTGCATGCATGCAGCCATGGCAGTGCATTCTTGAAAGGCATCATGCTCGACAAGAGTTCTTGAGAAGTGAATTTCCCACAAACATGGTTATACCAACCCACGATTACCTTATCCGTGAGATCGGAGAGACCTAATCAATTGTATCGATAACAAAGATAGGACAAGAACCCGCCATATCGTTACCGAATTTCAAGCTCTACTTACATGATGTAACAACAGGTCTGAAGGTTGAGCTGCTTTGTTTGGGCTCCGATTGAGATAAGGCATTGGAGGTCAGCGGGGTGAGCCTCTCTGGAAACGTCGACCTGTCCCTTTCCCTATACACGGAAGCAAGAAGCTTTGTTTCCCATCCGTTTCCATTGACCCTTATGGAGCGCTGTGCTGAAGAGATCACATCCTCTGGCTCTTTGGTGCCCAAGAGGGCCAAGGGGGAAGGCGGCGGGGTCGGGAACGGGGACACAAAGTCAGAAGGCAGGGAAGAAGAATAGGAATCGGTTGAGGAGGAAGAACAGGAAGAATATGGAGACAAGGAGCTTGAAGAACAAGATCTTGGACTTAGAGGCGGGGATGGTGTTGGGAGACAAGCGAAGGAACATTTGGGGGAACCGTTCCCGGCATCCTTCTCATGTGCCACAGCACCACCACGGCCCTCGTTGAAGGGGTAGCAGAGTGGACGGTAAGGTTCCAGGGTAACCAGCGTCTTGGGGCCAGCGTCACTTTCTTCTGCATGCGGAACCCGGCGATCCCGCTTCCTCCTTTTACGGGGTTTCAGAACCCGCAGAAAGTGGCCCGTCTCCTCCTGGACAAGACCAGCATCCCGTTGTCCAAAACCATCTCCATGGGGAGCAAAGGTGCTCGAGGGTTCGGAGAGGGCCAAACCTTCCTTAAAATCCCTGATGAAGCTGCGGTGCAGGGGCCTGTTCCGTGCCCCTCCCCCTCCCGGGTTGTACGCAGTCTTACAGGTTAGGATTAGCGGGGCACCATGGGCATGTACAGCCATCTTGGAGAGGCGCGATGGGTCCTCCAGAACCGGGGGTGAGCCACTGTCAGGGCTAAGTTCCCCCTCGCTTTGCGAAGACGGAATCTGGAGACTCCTGGTAGACTTCTTCTTGTAGGCGGCCAGATTGTAAAGGGGATATCCCGTCCATTGCATGTTCACCAGCGGGTTGGCGGGAGGGGGACCGGGGCCGTAGCGAAACTGGCCACAACACTCACACCTGGAGAACCCGTGGGCATGGCCTGAAGGCGGTGGGCTTGTTGGGAAGGCAGCTTTGCGGGGTCCAGCTCCAGGGGCCTTGACCTTTGCCCTGGTGGATTTGCGATGGCGGGGTTTTTGCGAGATCAGGCAGGTTCCGATGTACTTCTGAACGTCTAGAACTGCTTCTGGCTGAGGGCTCATGGTGCTTGGTGTTATGGTGTAACAGAACGCTGCCAAATTAATATTCCATTGTCGCTAACGTTGCACGTTAACCTTTGTTGGCAGGGGCTCAAAATCCTCAAAAGTCGACGGATCCCATGCCTCTTGACGACCCAAACTATGTTGAGAAATCATGCAGGCAGCATAAACACTATTGCCCAACTTTTTCCAGGCACGTAAGGGGGGTCTTGGCAAGCGGCCAAACCTTGTGAATCCGCAGCACACCTGTACCACCTGCAACTGATGGTCGAATGATTGAAGCCCTGCAGCAAAGGCAAAATGCAGTGAACTTGCCTTCTTTCTGTTCAGCCTATCATGGAGAAGTGACGCTGGTTACAGCTCGTAACTAGGTTGCTGCCTGCAGATTAGGTGATTTGGCAAACGGTATAACAACCAACCCGTAACATGTGGCCTCATCCCCGCAAGGGCGTGGATGCAGGCCAACAGGTGAGCACTTCCGTTTACAAAATGCTGAGGAGGGTGGAAGCTTGCAAAAAAAAAAAAAAAAAAAAAAAAAGAGGGGGTCGTTCT
>JAQGCC010002396.1:0-18661 GCA_034698905.1 Xestoiulus laeticollis | reverse complement strand
AATCGAGGAAGCAGGTGAGAGGAGGATACTCCGATGTTGGGTGGTGGAACCGCTTGAGACCGATACCGCACTTGGGAGCATATGATTTGGATTAGAAACCGGTCCCGCAGTTGCAGTCGCTGGTGACGGGGCATCCTGGCTAGGCCAGGTGTGTGCAGGCACCACACGGTCTATGCTTACGCAGACTTCGCGGTTGTTCCGAAGAATTGTAAATTGCTTGGCTGTCCTAGACATAACCTGGAACGGCCCTTGATAGGGTTGCTCCAAGGCTCGGCGAACCCTGTCGACACGAAGAAATACATGTGTACACGTGGGAAGATCGCGCGAGATAAACACCGGGTGGAGTCCATGATGTTGGGTTGGTGGTGGACGTATAGTTGCCATCATCCGGTGCATGTCAAGCAACAAGGTATGGTGTGATGGCGAAGAAAAAGAAGAACGAAAAAACTCCCCCGGCAGGTGCAATGGACCTCCGTAGACGAGGTCAGCAGGCGATGTGCCGGTGTCCTCGCGAATAGCAGCACGTATGCCAAGCATGACGGTAGGAAGGGCAACTGCCCATGAAATTCCTTCGTTGCACATTAGAGCCGCCTTAAGTTGGCGATGGAACCTCTCAACCATACCATTTGCCGCTGGATGGTAGGGCGTGGTTCGTATCCTTTCGAACCCCAAGGTACGGCCAAGGCAATCGAAAAGCTCAGACTCGAACTGTCTTCCTTGGTCGGTTGAGACACGGGCTGGTACCCCAAAGCGCGAAATCCACCCATTATAAAATGCGGCTGCAACTGTAGAAGCCTGGATATCCGAAATAGGGAGAGCCTCAGGCCAGCGGGTGTAACGATCGATGCATGTCAGGAGATAGGTAAACCCCGCGCTGGGAGGAAGTGGCCCAACCAGATCGATGTGTACGTGCTCGAATCGCTCGTTCGGTGGTAGGATGGTACCCAGCTGGCTGTGCGTATGGCGGCCAATCTTAGACCGCTGGCATGGAATGCATGACCTTGCCCAGGCTGAACAGTCCTTGCGGAACGAAGGCCATACAAAACGGCTGCTTATGAGTTTGACGGAGGCTCGCCGGCCTGGGTGCGCAAGATTATGCAGTAAGTTGAAAACCTTTCTCCGAAAGGCAAGGGGAATCCATGGTCGCGGACAACCAGTCGAGACGTCACACATCAACTCATGGGGCGCCGCATCTTGGTACGACATGTGCACTAACCGAAGGCCCGTTGCACTGCTTGGCTTGCGCAGCCATCTGTGTAGTTGGAAAATTCTATACAACTAAATTGGTGACCCGGACGTGATCAGCTGGTCACCAGTGTGTGTTAAGATGGCCGCCACAAATGCATTTTCACCGTGACCTAACTGTTCCATCAGCGCGGCAAACTTAAAGACGAAGCCATCAAAGTGTGTTTCCAATGTCCAAGCCAATCTTGAAACGAAAAAACACATTCCCAAGAGTCGCATAAAATGACCAATTCGATAGGCTTGTGTTTCTCAAATTTTCCTAGATGTGCATTATGTGGCTAAACCATTGACATACTGCATCTTGAGCGTGCCTTGTATAGGCTATTTTATAAAGTTTTGTTTGCTAGTCAGTTTATTAGTTTACTTTATTGGTTTTCCAGATTACATAATTTTTACTTGTGTGTTCTCTTGCGAGTATCCTACCGTATTTCATGACACAAATACTAATCTTTTATTTGTTAAGACTCATTACCCTCTTAAGCAAGTCTTACATCTGCAATGGAAAATTTCAAAAGCCATTTTCTCTATAGCGTTAATATAATAATGAAAAAAATTCTCAATATTCAATATTCATCACGTGTTGGTGTATCCATCTGGTTATATTTTTAAAATATATTTCCTCCAGTTATTTCTTAAATAAATGTTTCTTTGAAAGGTAGTATTATCATTTGTCCGCTAGGGGGCGCAGCTAGTTTTCCATTAATGAAACCCCAATTTCAAATACACATGTACACTGTATATGCAATTACGAGTTTAATTTGACGAATTTAAATAGCCAGTTGTATGCACCAAAACGTGATGACTATATATTGAGCAATTTTTTTCATTAATTTATATTTATAAGTTATGGAGAAAATAGCTTTTGAAATTTAACATTGCTCGTGTAGGGATTGCTCCAGAGGGTAATCAAACAATTGTCATTCTATCATAGGTCTATGCCAAAAAATCAGAATGCAAAGTATCTTCTCATAAAATGTGTGCTATGACAGCGTCATAAAGCTAAATGGAAAACAATTTCGTGATCATTCCAGATGTCTGTATATATTTAAATCAATAAAGGTGTTAGAGGATGTCATGATAAACATTGAGTTTAAACAATTTGTCCAAGAAAAATAAACTAGTTTTCTTTTACTTTTTGAAAATGTTTGGTTTATCGATTGAATGTATGTCTAAGTTTGATCTGACATTATAAATCATCATTTTCCAAGTGCATTTCACCGAAACCGATCACGCTATGCCTGGTACTATAATGAACATGATTCAGCATTAGATAAATGCATGTCCCGTCTATAAAATAATTTTCTATTTTGGTATATATGTATATGCCCTGTAAAACCGCCACCAAAATTATCCAGCACTCAACATAAATACACGAAAGTTTTATAATAAATAATCTTCAAAAAAGTTAGCGATTATAAATAAAAAAATGTTTCTGCAATCTTTAAGTATTAAAAGTATTAGCATGCAGTTTTCTATCGTTTCGTAATCAAGAATAAAGTAACAATAGTGTAATAAGTACCTTATTTGCAATTTACGAAACAAGTTTTCACAGATACACCATTTTATTTAATAATCTCGTATTCTATATCCCAATATATTAGATTAACATTAGTTATAACATTTGACTCCCTGATTTTTCCCTGCAACAATACAGAAATTGTGTTTTTTTAATTTTCTATATGACTTTGGATTTGGAAACGCTCAATGTTTGGTTGTACGAAATACTTAAAAATGCCATAAAAATGACTTTGCAATGTAAGTTGTTCGTGTTGACTTGCACTTAGATCATTAGTAAGATCCACTTTACAAACATTCTGTTTGGAATAATTTAAGCATTGAATATAAAGCTTGTATACATGCTCATTTATAGTGATGAACTTCACTTAATATACCACTATGAGGCCAATGTTCTCCGTATTTTTTATCATTATACATTAGCTACCTCAAAGTATTGCACTTAAAATGTAATTGGTAAGCATTGTGAAAAAAGCAGCTTTATGCATTAAATGTCGGATTACTTTGCAAGTACTCTAAACAACTCTAAAACCTGGATGACTAAACTGCATTCTCCATACTACGTACTAACTAAATATTTAATAGTTACCTACCTGAATAACTTTAATATTAACTTTAATTAAAGTGCATAATGCACGAAAAGTCCAATAATAAGAACCTACTAAGGGTTCGTACGTATTTAAGAGTCCAAATCTCAAAATAGACGAAACGATATAAGCAATTTTAAGTTCAAATACTTTGTTTGCTTTTATTAAAATAAAATTTAAATCGTAAAGTTGAATATTACCCGTTCTTTTCTTGATAAAAAAGCAATAAATTAAATGAATTCTACAAATATGAAATAGAAGCATGCTCATCTAAAATAATGCCTTGAATGGACCTTTATAAAACGGCTATAGCATCGAATTATATTCATTAAATAGAAATTAAAATAAACAAAATTGTTATCGAAGATTTACAAAAAAATATCCAAAATGCACTACTTTTCAGAAAAATACCATTTTGTTTCTATAAACCCAAAACAATAATTTTAGTAAATTATTGAGCATATCATATACGATGCAAGGTATAAACATTATACAGTGCACATTACACTTAACATTATATAAAAATATCGATAATGCATGAAAATTCATATTGTAAATTTGGTAATTTAAATGGTCATTTTTCTTTTAAGTAATGATTGCATATGTCCAATACTTTTTTTCTTACAATGTGTAAATTTTAGATCAGACCTTAAGATCTGCCCTGATCAAGGTTGATGCCCTGAATATAACGACTATTTATTGTCTTGAATTTGCATTAGCCAAACATTGACTTGTCTATTACGAATTCATTATTTTCTGTAAAACTGAAATTAGGCAGATGATGTGTTAATAACCACATACATGTATATGAAAACTCCTGCAATTTTGCATTTGAGCAGCTTTCTGGAGATGCTCCAAATATCGCAGGCTATGCATGAAGGTTCCAAGTAAAAACCATAAGCCCTTCATAAAAGCAAGTAATATCTAGAAGCTAATTTATTCCAAAAAGAGTGCCGACATGCATAAGCATAAATTTTTAAACACCTCCTGTTCAATTGTTGGATATTAGAGGCCATTAGGGAGTAGTAGGTACATTAATAGTAATTCGAGTAAATGCGTAAAACAAAAGTTGTTAACTACTCTGGGAATCCACTATCAGTACAACAAATTGCCATTAGTGTTGCGAATGTTACCAAAAAGTGCTATGGTGCAGGATTCATTCTGATTATCTAAAGTAGAGTAATGGGAGCTGGCACTAAAGACCAGTGCAAGTTTGGACATCAAAACGGTTTAGCGACAGATGAGATATATCTGCATTCCCTATGCCATATTTTGTCAATATTTTAACAAGGTCGCATACGCAAGTTAGGACATGCAAGAAGAGTGGCATGTCCAACATCAATAAATAATAAATGGGAAAAAAATGGGGTGACGAGATATCAGTAATTTCTGAAAGCATTTTAAAGCATACAATTACCTCGGTGAAAAGTCGCAGCCTTGTTGCATGAAGGCTCCTAGTGAAAACCAAAAGCTGTTGCAAATACCAAAATCATTGGTGACAGCTGTGCCAACGATCGAATCTTCCCAGCGCCACTCATAGGGGCTAAAACGACTGACCAGGAACAGGACGATGCTGACCCCGACGTAGGCAAATATAACGCACATCCAGATCTCGCTGGACAATGGGCTCATGAAGGAAAATACACCGGGTTTTTGTTTCATCGGTTTTTTTATCATGATACTAATACCCAAACTCATGAACGGTTTGGTAAAGTCAATAACCCTTTCTCGGGCCGATGTGATGGTCAATGGGGCAATGGCCATGTCCGCTTCCTAAATGCACAGTTGAGGGTCGTGAAAAAAAAATAAAAAAGAAAGGGTGGATTAAAAAACAGATAAATAAAAGCATGAGTAATGACAGGGATAAACATGAAAAAAAAAAA
Organism: Xestoiulus laeticollis; assembly: GCA_034698905.1. Classification (NCBI taxonomy): domain Eukaryota; kingdom Metazoa; phylum Arthropoda; class Diplopoda; order Julida; family Julidae; genus Xestoiulus; species Xestoiulus laeticollis. Next base: position 13,431 of record JAQGCC010002396.1, on the reverse strand, counting down.
TGCAGGGATTAAAAGGTTAAAAATAAAAAATATGGAGTGCTAATAAAGAAGTCAAGGGCTATAAAAACACCAATTAGTGCAACCTGTCACAATTCTGAGCTTGTTATGAAAAACGTAATGCAAAGATAAAAATACTAATAAGCCTGGGCATTTTTCCAAATATTTTCATTAAGCCTGCATTGTTTAATTAGGAATCTGAAGCAGAGCAGCGGGTGTACAAAATATATATACCATAATAAAAATCATAGATTGATTCACTCAACTATTCATTGTTTAACAATGACATTATTATCTATAATGCAACGATTTAATACTGGGGTAGAGCATGTTTCTGTTTTACGAATTTGATGGCATTGCTCAATAAACCTATAATAGATAATATGCCAGATATATGCTTGTACAACGCTTATTAATGATAATAACTAAAATTATGCCTATAGGAAAATTGAGTCGTTAAGCCATTTTAGACAAAAATGATTCATAAAGATTATAGCTCAATAATAATACAAGATGAATAGGTGAATTCATGCATCCTAATTGAAGCAGTACGATATGTACAGAACAAAATAACATAATGAATTAACGCAATATTAATATATATTCTACGAGCACGATAATTTTTATAAAAGTAACGTCAGCATGCACTCGCAATAGAGCGTTAAAAAGCACTAAACAGCTTGGTTGGGCCTATAATAACACAAAATTTTACCCTCGACTGGGAATCTTATGGTCATTTTTATTGCCTCACACCTTGATAGCTCTAAGAATAAAGCTTTTACGAGCAATGCCAACTCGTTACAGAAACGCTAAGCGAAACACCAATAGAATTTGAAATTTAACACAATGCAACAAAAACTAACAGATACATTAAATCGGTTTTCGGCGCAATATCCTTTTGGCATTAAACACGGTAAAAGTTAACAATGCATAAGCCGATTCTGATGCACGTATACTTCATATAGGATGGAGTAATCTGCTATTGTGATATTTTAAGATTAGGGAGGATATAGGGTATATACCATGCTAGAAAAATGTTGGAATTTTTCGCAGATCAGCAATTCAACTTGGGTTCTTTTCCTTCAGTAGCCCAAACGTCCCTTGAATATAGATGTGCAGTTAAGATAGAACCGTTATAGAGCAAAGGAAGCTCGATTCAATTGACAACGGACATCACAATGAGGTATATATATTGACGCAAGAAATGCTATAACAGTAAGCAACATAATATAATCCTACAGGTTTAAAAAATTATTAGGGCTACTTTGCCTTACTGCCCTTCTCCAAACCCCATCCCTAAAACGCAGTTCTAACATGAAGCAATATGTCACATGCATACTTATTTTCAAACGGTGTGTAATTATGCAGGGTCAGCTGGTGCGCCATGAGATTTTTGGAGAAGGTCAAACAAGAAGCGACATAATGATACAAGTTATACAACCAACTAGATTTTCAGAAAAATTCCCCTATGGCGTGTTACTTTTCATTACCATGGAAAGTGGGTACAAATTCATCAGCATTAACCTAGTTTTCTAAAAAAAAGTTTCGCATAAACAGTGTCATCATTTATTTATATTAAAAGTAAACAATTTAACATGGGCTGTTACATGTGTGTGTATGTTGTCATCAGTATAGATCCATGATTTTACAATTTTGACGGTTTCATCTATTAATTTTTAGAGTATTAGACTTTTTTGCGATATTTTAATAAATTACGAAATTTTTCAAGGAATAAATGGACTGTGCATCGCTACATGTGCAGTATTTCCTTACAATAAAGTACCAAAGCTATATCAAATTATTCTCATATTTCATAAGTTTTAGCATGTTAAGTATTTAAATATTTAATTATAAAATACCCATGTATTTATACAACATGTATAATCTTACATTTCCATGTAGAAAAATGTGTAATTTGTACTATTAAAAAGGTAAGATCTACAACTGCAAATGCAATGGATATACATGTACATGAATGTACAAAGCACCAAAATCTTATTTAAGAAAAAATGCTGAAAATGTCATTAAGTTAATAGTAATGGATTCTGTCGATGAGGTGCTACATTTATATCAATCCTAGCTTTCCTTTCACAATCTAGGATATCGATTCTTCCTTGTATCCCAGAAAACGAGTATAAAATGTTCGAAGCTATAGAAATTGAAATGAGCATTATCGAAATTTATTTCGTCGAAAATTTGAGGAGTTAAATGTTATTGGAAGCGTGAACCTTTTAACGTCGCTTTATATTACATCGTAGCATTAGCTTGCATTTTATATAACTGTATGAATACCGCATATACGCAAAAAATCCCTAAAGGGCACCCTGAATCTACACTATTAATAATTTACGTGCCGTATTGTCATCGTTCTGATGCGACAAACTCCCGGTGCTAATTTTTTTTCATAATAAACCAATATTTGTGCCTTCGTGTTGATGCTCAGCATGAGCATATGTTTTTGCATCATTTGCAATTTTAACCACGTTTAATAAGCATCCAGCGGAGTGATCATAATGCCTCTTATAGCTTTATGGCACCCTGACAAATACATTTTTACGATTATTACTAACATATAGTGTATATAAGCAAACTTCTTGCCATGCATTGTTAAATAAAAGAAAAAAAAATGCAAATAGTTTTTTCTGCTATTGTTTGGGGACATGAAAAACATGATTGTAAAAAAATGTGCAGAAAAGTACCCTCAGTGCCCCGCTGTGAGCAAAATATGCAGTTTATAGACCTAGGTTTCAGTTACTTGCTATTGGATGCGGCATTGTCGATATGCTGATAGAGCAGACATTATTTAAATTTGATGATCGAATTGGAATCGAAAGATTTTTTTTTTTTTAAATATATTAGGAGCAGAGCATGCTTATTTTGAAAGGGGGAAATTTCAGTAAAAGGTCAATTGTGGAAGCTGCTACTCTGTTATTTAAGGATATTCTAACAAATATGCGAGTGAATATAGTGCTCTTACCCCAATATCTACATTTGTATAATACATTATAATACGAATTCTCCAAAAGCTTTGAAAAACTATAGGTAAAAGGGCCTTCTCAAAATCTAATTCAATTTGCTTACCACATTTCTGTAACAATTAAGTATTAAAAATTAAAGCGAATATTGAATTTATTTTGGGTCACCCTCTTTTGTAAACTTTATATAAAGTTATGTTAGTCAAGATGATACATGTACTTGAAATATGGAAATTGCATCGTTTATGTTGATGGGTTTTCAATACAAAAATGATAAAAAGCTTAGATGCTATGGAGAACAGTAACCTCATAGTTATACGTTGCCAAGTGTCACTTATAAGGCAATGCCAAAAGTGGTATATTTCAGTTATATTCAGATCCAATAATGCTTATTACATTATATTGACCAACAAATATTGCATTTTAAATTATTTGTTTTAAATCTCATAATCTTTCTTTGAAATTTGGATATTAAAAATGTTTTGCGTACATTTTATATATGTAAACCAAATTTAAAACGTTCATTTGCCAAATATTATAGCAGTTTCCTTGTCTTGGTAAATCTTTCTACAATGTTTTGCAATACAGCATGTTATTTTTACATTATGTTTTATAATGGCAAATAACAATAATACTAAAATGGATCGAGCTTTAATTCGCCAATATATATTAATCATGAACTCCACACATAATCTTGGAAGATAATAAGATAGGAAGATGTTAGTTAACCAAATGTTCTTTCAACCTAAGAAATACTTCTAAATAAATAAATTCGTTTCGTAGCATTAAGCCTTTGAAAGCCTTCACTACCAAATAACACCAAATAAAATTGGCTGAAAAGAACCACTTTACCTTGGAGAAAAATCAGCGCCTTGTTTCATGAAAGCACAAATTGTAAACCAAAAGCTATTGCGCATGGTGAAATCATTCTTGTAGTGCTGGTTAGGCCGTTCGTATTTCCATTCGTTACTATTAAAACGATTGACCAAAAACAAGATGATGCCAACGCAAAGTAACACGCAGATTATACACATCCATACTTCGAGGGACAAAGGGCTAAGGAAGGTGGAGAACCCTGGAATTTGCTTCTCCGGTTTTTTAATCATGATGCTGATGCTCGTACTCATAAATGGTTTGGTGAAATGAACCACTTTTTCACGAACCGAACTGATGGTTAAGGGGGCGAGAGCGATATCAGCCTCCTGTGATACACATACATATAATTTATAACAGAATTAATAATAACACCAGTCTGGGGTTGCAACCAAATGACCATTTGAGCATAATATAGAAATGAAATCCTATCTTTGGAAGTATACAATTCACAATTAAGTATTAACTTCTGAAATTTCGTTCCAAAAATTGTTTAATTATAGATTAAAGTGCTTTTTTGCCTCACAAAGTTTGTACTGTTTTTTATTTTTTACATTGCTATATACTGCATTTTCAAAAGAATAGTGTAGTTTATTATTTTTGTGATATGTTGTTCAATTGAAATTCGGAAAACACTTTATACTTTATATGACTATCCAAAAGAAGAAACGATCAAAAATGAAGATATACGGTTATTGTGCTTATGTTACTAATCTTAACCATGCTAAAATATGTTTTCGATTAGTTAACGGAGGCTAGAGTGGGCTGGATGAGTTTATGATGTTCTGTATTGTGGCGCCAATGATTATACTGTAATGGCGCTTCATCTATTACCTTTAATTTCACACGTAATGATGGGTTAATGGCAGACATGTTGTGTTGTGTCTGTCAAACAGGAAATTGGCTCCACTCAGCCTTCGTGGATAAAAAAGCGCTAAGATTAGTAACGCGAGCATCCCTAGTATGTACATAATTTGGTGCAGCTATTAAATAAATATCTTTCAGTTTTCTAAAATTACATTTTGCACTTCTAAAAATTTCAATGAGGGAAGATAGTCTATCATAATAATTGCAAAATATATTTAAAATTCCCTATGGTATGTCGTACTATGATTCGCCAAACTAAATACACTTTATAGCTAAAAATCAATACCAGCAACTCATTTAAAAGCCCGGGAAAGGATGCCCTCTATGGACCAAAACTGAACTATGGTGTCAGGAAACAAAATCAATATTTGCTCTGAAACAAACGGCGCTTGAACTAAAGCTTTCTTTGGTCTCTCGTGGAGCAAAGGGCGTCAAAAGAAAATATTTCTGGGAAATTCAAACGTTTTAATCTAAAGCTATTGGCATACAGAATTTAGTACGTGTTGCCTTACCTGTCTAATGAGCTCTCCTACCATACCATCCCATCCTCCTGGTACATTTGGATTCTCTCCTCCATACGTGGAATCGTTGACCAATTTAATTATGTAATTGATTTTTAGCCTTTCAGCAATCTGATCTGCCAGGTCTTTGCAATATCCCTCGAAGCGGTTGTTGCCTTCAAAAACTTTATCCCCATCTGCCTTTTTGTACATAATATATGGTTCTTCCTAAATAAAATCACTGATTAGTAGAAAATCAACAGACGAATATTTTTAAGGAAAAATTAAATTTATACTGCAATTTCTATTCAGATTATTGTTAAAATTGGGTCATTTTGAAAATTAATGGAGAAGTAAATGTATTTCATATCACAATTTTCCTTAACATTTGTTTGAAAATCCATATTATAATAAAAGTTACATTTATTTCCTGTATTTTGTAAATCAAAGTTTTATTTAGCTTTTAATGAATTAACTTTAAAATCTGTAGGCTGTTAAATGGATTGAAATACCGGTATTGTATTTACTGAAATGCCAATGGCTTTAAAATTAGTTGCTTAAGCATGTTTACAAGCAAGCTAACTAAATATTAAACTTGAGTTACATGTATTTCTCCATTCTGCATATTATAAAAAACGATAAATCTTACCAATATTGTAGTTACTATGTAAGTTTTGTTTTCATAAGGCCTCGATGTTGCTAACCGGATATACTTGGGGTATGTAGGAACCAAGCCTTTATCTTCGTGCCATTTTCCAATCTACGATAAAGAAAATGCATTCAACGTTAATATAACAATAATTTTGTTCAAGTAGTCGAATAATGACAAATTTATCTTACAGTTACAGTTTCGCTATAAACTGTCATTTCCACGACGTCCATTGAATAATTTCTTCGCTTGCCGTCATCGTCGAAAGATATGTTACCCGTTAATCCTTCCATTTCAACCTACATATTAGAAGAAAAAAGACATTCATCAGCAAAATAAGAAATTAAGAGATCGCCCCAAACTCTGTTGATTGAAGGGTTATGGTACACACAAATAATAAGATATTTGCAAAGAATCATTGCTAAGTTAAGACATGTCACTGCAGTGATTCGTTCAAAATGTTTAATTTTAATGTGTAAACAAATTTGCATAATGATATCTTATTAAAATGAAAAAAAAAAATATTTTCTCTTTAAAATAGAAAGTTAGTAGAAATTATTTAATATAGGAACGCCATTTTTAGGAAGTTTTAAAGGAGTGTGTTTTTAAGTACTTTACATATGTATACATTAAATAATTGTAGTGTATTTACAAATATAATATTAATGTGTAGCTTCATAAAGTATCTTATACAAGATTATACATGTATACTGCAGACGATATCTGATAAAATAATTTTAAACAATTTTGGTATATGAAACATTAAGAAGCAAACAACTTTGATTGTTTTGTTTTTCTACAGATAGTGTTGTTCATGCTTATTGTATAGCTATTGTACATTTCATTTTCGAAACACTATTGTAAGATACTTTGGTAATTAAACAGCTGAATAATTTTATGTACTCAGATCCTTGGATATCTCATAGAGGTCCTTCCTCTAGTAGATATACCGTGGTACTGCATTTAAGGCGTTTTGTGGAAGATACTAAGAATGATTGTAACACTCGTAAAACAATCTCAGTGTGTAACTTTGATTTTCTGCGGTTGTATTGCACCCAAAAGCTTTTAATTGTAAGGATCCCAATAAAAAGGCCTTAAAAGAGTTGTAATCTTGATTGCGCAGCGTCCCCGTCATCATTAAAGAATACTGAACAATACTTAACCAGCACTATGTAGTTTGACAGATGTTTTCTAGAGCATTAACTTAAGTGTGACACGAAATTACGGTTTCTCAACCCATCTTATTATCTGGAATTCGTGAAACTAGCATTCATGACATAGCTGTTAAAATCTCTCATTTTCAGTCTTTCTGTTTTATATCTTTTCTACACATCAATAAAAATCCGAAAATGAGTGTTCTATTGCTGATTTCATCGCACAATTAACAAATGTTAACGATGAATTCGTCTAACGTGAACAGCAACCATAGAGGGGGTATAAATTTGCTATACAAATACGTAAAGATTGCTTGAAAATAACTATACTGTACATTTAAATCACGATTGTTAAAAAATGCCTTATAACGAAACTGTTTGGCACACCAGACAAAATAGTGATTATCTAGAATTTCAGGAGATTTGCATCTATACATTACTGATTATTTTGCATACCGGTCCCGGTTAATTTTTTAATGATTATTGTAATCAAGTAACAAAATATCAAATGTGTTAATTACTAGCACAATATATAATTGCACATCCAAGTTGTAATATTCTTAGTCCGTATAGCCAAATTCGGCTTAATTCGTAGTGACGGAGGCGGAGAGGAGCCTCCGTCACTACTAATTAAAATAAAACGCCATAGATTAGCGCCACAATAGAGAATATCACAAGCACGGCCAGCCCACTCAAGCATCCGTCAACTAAACATAATTCACGAATAAGATACGATAAAAGTTGTGTGTAGAAGTGTTAATATCTCTAAAAATAATTTAATTAAACTATAAATTTGCATGCATGCGTATCTCCCTCGAGAATTAAACTTTCCAATTTATAAGTTAGACGTAATTTTCCTCTTATATGTTATCAGTATTACATTTTCACATTTCCAGGAACATGTCGGGTTACTTATCAAAGTTAAGGTCGTAGGATAGCTGCCTACATAGCACTGACTTCTAACATCGTGTTTAAAAATAAACATAGGTTGTTTGCAATTAGTGTCGTACGTGGAATCGATAAATTGGATTCATTATTAATTAATAGCAAAGAGAACGTGAGCAGCTAGGCAATGGCCATAACGATAACGCTAAATAAAAGAGATAAAATCAAACTTCGCTGAAAATCTGGTGGTAAATTACGAGCGCAATTTTTGTGATAAGTTGGTTATAACTATAAATAAGTGTACATTTTATGTTCGGTTCTGGCTTATACAAGTTTGTCACCAATGTGTACTACTCCGATATCGATTTAAGACTGGGCACGACGACGATGGCAATAAGTCTAGAAATGAGAGTGGGAAAAAAAATACGATGAAAAAACCCTTAGCAACACGCGTTTGCGTATGTGTCTAACGCGATTGAATTTCAGAGATAAAAACAGAAGCGATCTATAATTCGAGAGATATTTTATTGACATATTATTGATGCATTATTCAGAACAAACCTTTTTGATGTGGCGCATAATTTTCTCTCCGTGCTCCCATGCCGACACCTCATCTTTGCTGCAGTCGATGCCTTTACTGCCATTATTGTACACTGAGCCTCTTCTCAAGTTGGAGAGGAAGGAATCCGGCTTTTTGCGCAATAACTTCTCCAATGCTTCAATGATGACATTTACAGCATCATATGTCAAAGCTGCTTGGGCCTGCAATGTTTTAAAAAAGCGCTAAAATAAGACAATTTCGGATACATAAAACACATAATGATAGCAGTAACTGTTACATGGCTCAACACACTGTTGAATAACAGAAACCAAAAATCAACCGTTAACATCTACAAAAAATATATATTCAACCCTATCTTTCTGCTTGAGACACTTTAAAAAGTGCTTTACTACTGATGCAATGAGGAGCTGTTCAACCTAAAGTCAAAATAAAACTTTTAAAATTGATTCTAGATTTGTGAGCCTATATGACACATTGTTGGCCCATGACCAATTCAATTTTACTTTCAGCCAGTTGAAAAATATCAATTGAAATTGAATGACAATATTAAACCCCAAATGTCACTGATGTTTTCGTACGAATAATATTTGGGATCCCTATAGTGAAAAACTACGTTGTATGAAACACCATTGCTTATGGGATATGGAACAACCAATTTTTATATACCAATTGAAAATGATAAAGCGTTTTGAGTATGTTTTTATATCAATGGGATCGCATAATCATAAAAACATCTCAGTAATAAGGGACTCATGTGCAATAGAGTCCAATAGAGCAAAAGTCCTTTGATATTGGGGTCTCATTTGGTCCCATTGCTTGTCTCATACAGTCTCACTATAGTCCAATTAAAATGAATCATTATTCTATAATTATAAATATTACATAATCTAATTATACACATAGAATTTCACTTTTTTTCATTGATAACTCGCTTGAGATATTTCATTTGGGATACTAGTGGTATTAAGAAAACTAAGTATGCACCTAAGATTTAAAAAATAATAATATATTAGCAACAGTTACGAATTCTATACATTGACTTAATTGGACGGAAAAAATTGGTCAAATTCCTGGTAGGATAGCTATATATAGGCTTCTTTATTGCCCTGAAGGGGATAAAATGTGTGACCATGCCTAACTTAAAGAGGATAAAAAAACTGTTTGCAAAACATATACGTAAAAGTGAAAACAATACATCCTGAATGCTACCTGTTGGAGGCATTTCAATTATCGCTTTTACGATATGACTGGGTGCATTCAGCTTTTAAATTTCAGCCTCGTGACCACATCAAAATCCGAGGAAATAACGTCACTCGTGCACATTTAAAGTATGTCCAATTTTTATTTCGTCTAAGACAAGATAGAATTCGTGACCAGTCGAAATAATTCCAAGAGTTGGCCCCAGATAGCCAAAAATTAGCTTACATTAATTATTAATTCATAGTTTAGTTGATTGAATTATGTGTAAAGGGATTACTTTGTGGTATGTTCTAGAAGCATCCACACAGGCTTATAGGAATGCAATCTGCACAAAAGCGGTGAGCATGAACGCGTATAAGCAACTTATAAAATTTATGATCCTGTCGGTTAATTTAAGCTTAAGAAGTAATCCCAAGTTTGAAACCAGATGGTAAAACATGTCATTTTTATATGAAGGATAGCTCGTTTATGTTAATGAAAATGACAAAAATGAAATTTCCGTATGCCGTCAAAACTGAAATTACAACGTTCAAACCCCAATGGAACTAGTTTTAATCAAAATTCATTACAATTCTTAAATAATAAATGCAACGCAAGCATTCATCAGGGACGAATGATTTTTCATCTAATCAATGCTCGCTCGCTTGCTCTCAAGAATTTTCTTTTTTGGGAGTTTTACATGTATTCTACAGCTATATATATAGTTTGTATTTGAGAACTACTGTACCATGTAGAAAATTGTACGAAATGTTATCAGTTAATACTTAAATCAAGCATGGAAACGAGTATATATTAAACCAAAGCACTGGTGTATTTAATTAATTAACGATGCAAATTTGCCCAAGTTGAAAAGTAATTAAGATGATGGAATTAAACTGCGTTTAAAAATGTCTTACTGAAATATGCAGTCTTCCAGCACCAGGCCATTCCTTGGGTGAGGGATCCAATTTCTTCCAACCAGTTATAAATTGCCGGGCTGCTTTACTTGAACGATCCACAATCCGAAAACCCGTAATATTTACGGCACCATATTCAAGAATTTGAGATTCCCACGGTTCGTCCATGACCTAGAAATTAATGAAAAATGTTTTAAAATTAGTATAATTGCAATTCATTAATAAAGTTCTTATAAACAAAAAAATGACAAGTGCTTTTAATGAGTTGTGCTCACGATGTGAAACTTATTGCATTTTTAGCCAAATTCATGTAAATTTGTAGTGATGGAGGCTTAGAGGAGTCAATTTCCGGCTGTTTGACTGATACCAAATAACATGTATGCCTACCCAGCATTCTATGTGAAATTATAGCTAATATATGTAGATGAAGAATCATTACAACATTTTCATTGTTGTAAAAATACAGAATATCACAAGCTCGGCCAGCCCACTCGAGCCTCCGTCTAATGGCTTCTCTTATACAACATTATTTCAAGTTTTAAATTTCATGTTTAAACTCGGTATAAGACAGAGATATTATTATATATTATTTTGTGTCTCATAACAATAAAAAATATTAACCTGAAAATCCATAACACTCGTATTTTAATTAAACTGTAATCTAGAAATCGTAAGCTCGCGATACAAAGTAATCCAACATTTACTCGAAATATAACGAATTTTTTTTTGATACATCCACTTTAAAACCTTTTCCCTTCTCCATCAAGACCTAGATTTATTCATGAGATTCATTAAATGTGTACAGAAATGCTTGCAATACCCTACCATTTATGGAAATCTTATGTTTTTAAGCATAGTTGATATTTTTCCAGACTGTATACTGCGATATAATACTCCAATAAAAATAATGAAGATCGTCATTATTAATATGCAATATTTTGGCATTATATAGAGACACAAACCAACTTGAATTTGATCCAATGCACCGTATCAAAATTAGTTAGATGCATGCCTTCGAGTTGTTTATATCAGGAATGGAAATACTGAAATAGCAATTTCGTTATTTTTGTATTGAATAAAAATGTATTAATAGCCCATATGTATAAATTCTATTTGTTTTACATTGCGTATAGTATGTAGCCTATTCTATGTTTAGCGTAAATTCATCGTGAAATCGACCTATACACCGTAGACCTTTTTTTCTTCCTGTAACACAAAAAGGAGCCTACAAAAAGTGTAATATGTACATAATCAGGGTTTCTCGACCTGTATTTGCCATCTGCCGGAGCGTGAAAAATGGATGTGGCTGAAGCTGGCCTCCTGATGGAAAACTTATTCAAGCTTGGTGGCATTAGGGCGCCATGTACACATAGGAATCAGGGAGGCAGAAAACAGATGATGTTTTCAAGTCGCCGAAGAAGATGGAGAAATGAGGCAGAACAAGAATTGGTGTCGATGTCAGATTCACCTTTTCCCGGCCAATGGACACGTGATTGGTCACGTTAGGCTGCGGCGCCATCACAATGGGCTCAGGGATAAGGGGGGAAAGGGCCTGATGTAATCCCTATTAATTGAAATAAAGAATCTCTAATTAGCGATAGACGAGCTCGAAATGGGTCATCATCATTGTCCATGAAAAGAAGCTATAGGACAATTAGTGCACCGCCATGGCAACCAGTCTGAGACCTTAAACACTGAGGGCGGATTAATTTATTGATGTTAAAAGCATGCTCAATTTTCAAAGTATTGTGCAGGGCGCTTAAGACGAACATTAGCATGTTTTTTTGGTTAAAGACAAACGCATACTAAATGTGGCCAAGGGGCACAATCGACATGTAGAATATTTACAGCTTACCAAAAGTCGTGTGACAAAAAGCGATAGTATTAGCTTTTCCCTCCTGCACTGTGGAACCTTTCAAGAGTGCCTCAGAAAATACATATGTATTCAGTAAATGAAAACTTCGTAATGGTACATCGGGGTTCCATAATTATTTTCAAATGGTTCAATAATGAACTTTGTTAAAAATTGGCATTTTGATCATCATATACATGTATATAGCCTACATTGTATAGTTTGCACTATCATAGTGCATGCTTGCACCCTTTTTTATACATAAAATTATAATTTTTATGTTCTACTTAAAGACTTGTGTTTAAATGTCCAATAGAATATATATACTGTAACACGTATAAACATACGTAATGTATATACAAGTATATAAAGAAAAAAGTATATGGGTGTGTATGTGGTTGAGTTTGCTTCGCATAAACTTTTGATCCATTCAACTGACTGCTCCCAAATTTTCTACGAGTACTATTTAGCAACCCAGAAAAAAATACAGGAGTTTTCGATCCCAAAAACATTAACTCTTCACCATACTCGCTCATTTTACACGAAGTTTGACTCCCAATATGGCCGCATAATTGGTTGTACCGTGTACGTTACATAAAAAATGCAATATCACCCCTTCCACATTCTCATTTGCTTTTCAAAGCGGTGCATTATGAGTAAATCATGTTTCCTGATTATGTAGGCCCTACTCTTAAGGCACTAAGTGCACCACTAAGAAATCGAATTTGTAATGGGATACGTTATTAGAACGTTATTACGAAAATTTGCTGCAATACGACTCAATGGCATAATGTATATACAATTGTATATTGAGTTCCTTAATTAGATTTTACTCTCTTAAATGTGAATTTCCCATTCTAATAAGAACGTCCTCAACACTATATTAGTATATTTATAATTTTCAATTGATATTAAAATGGGATTCGCAATATATTCCATAGGCAATATTAAGGGTACTCAGACAACCGAGCATATTTTTGAGGAATGAAACGGTTCCTCAAAAAATTTTATTTTTCGAATT
>JAQGCC010002395.1:0-18661 GCA_034698905.1 Xestoiulus laeticollis | reverse complement strand
TGACAGTCTGTTATTGTCCAAGTGGAACAGGTGGCATTTTAAATTAACTTCATTTCCTTTCTCAATTTCCTTTACAGTATAATTTCATCCTACAGTCCTTTTCAGGGCTTAGGTCTATTACTTTGCTTCGGGCCCAGTCTTACAGACCTACCATGGTTCCCAACTGAATGCATTTTTAGTACTATTTCTTATCTGACTTTGACTCTGCAATTGACGTTCCGCCTTAATACATATAATTAAGATAATTATGTGCTTGTAAGTTTAATAGATAACATGTTTAATTGCTAAAATTAATTACATGTAATATGGTCACAGTGTCTTATGCTTTAAATTATAGAAATCATAATTCATTTTATTTTATATACAGAAAATGTAAGTCAATTTTATTCAGCAACTTCATGCAGAGCTGCCTAAGTATTATTTAGCATATACACAGGCGCGCACAGTCATAATTACTGGAATTTAATAATCGATAGTTAGGATTACACAGATATAAAGCATTATGGTTACTGGTGGAAGCTTAGCAATGGTTAGCCAAATTAAACTCGTCGAGTGCGAAAGTAAATGCAACACCTGGAGCATTATATGCTTGCAAAAGTAGCTGTGAGGCGAAAAAAGACACAATTAAACATTGATGTATATACCACACTCGTAATTTAATTGTATTGTAATACTTACATATCCATCACAAGTAGCTGTGCCACCGCACAGGTTATTTCCTGTTATAGATTGTGAAACAGTACTATCTCCACTCGTAGGTAATCCCAAACTCAATTGAGTGACTTGACCTGCTTTAGAAGTATCTACAAATGAGACTTCAACTCTGTTAGATGTGTCGGAAATTTCGGTAGCGAAGTAATAAGTGAGTTTAAACGTTTCTTTATTATTATTCACAGCCTTCAATGTCGATGAGGTAGCGTTAGCGCTGGTGTCAATAATATAAATGTACCCACCATCCGCTGGAAACAAATACAACAAAAATGCATAGTGTTTAAATATCTCATTTTAACATACATTATATGTTTAATTTAATATCAATTTAACCTTACTTATAATCGCGTCGAGGTCCGTATTGTCATATTGCACTGACCACTTCCAACCATTGGAAATATTTGCTGGCGACCAACCACAAACGTCGTTAACAAATTCACAACACCAGTTAGCATCTGGCGCTAGATAATTAAATTAGATGTAATTGCAATTATCAATAATTTCGAACACATGAAATGTGTTATGCATATTAATGCATATTAATGTGCATATTAATGTTTCGCATATTGCTATAGTATTTTTATCAGGTTGCTATATCCTGCAGTATTTACTCGTGTATTCCAATACCCCTCCATTTAAAAAAAAAAAGCAATGTAATGGTATATTATATGAAACATGCACACAATGTACATTGGACCTACTACATGTAGTATAGCCCATATAAATAAATAGTACCGTATAGCCTGCATAAATTCTGCATTGTATGGCAAACATCTAAAGATCCCAGGCATATTGCAAATTTTTTGAATACAGCATTCCCAAATTAAATGTATAACACTTATATGCATATATTGCACTATATGTGGGAGATATAATTATATATTGCAATGTAATAATGTATATAATTAAGCAATGCATATAATGTACATGCATATATATACATGTACATTATATAATGATATACATTATACAGTATACATGTATATATAGCATGCACAGTCGATCATTAAATTGTATTGAACATCGGATGAAGCAAAATTATTAATTGTCGAATATACAGTATAAATATCTTCAATTAACCCCCCCCCCCCCAAAAAAAAAATGTCTTAAATTTGGGGGAGGCTATTACACGAGTAAATACATTATCTAACTTATAAGGACACTAGTACAACCTTTACGTCTATTTGCAAATGCTTGTTTATCAATGAAAGAAATACATTTACTCTATGCCTATACATTGCGCCAAACTAAAATGGTTCATAAGCTTAAATCCGAATTTAAGTAAAGGTTATGATATCAATAAAATAACTGGAATGGGTTATGCTTACCACAACCATCGTTAACATCAAGTTGATTCATTATAAGTAAACTGGTGGCGTCAGTAGCAGTCCCACTTACTTGAAACTGCAAAACAATAAATAACGCATACATTTAAGCTATAACGAGCCAGTAAATGTTATTCCTGATAAATGCTCGAAGATTACTAATATTTTATGCTTACACGTCCGGTGCAGGGGTAAGTTGCATCTTTGCAACATACAACTTTGTTCGTGGCTGGATCATCAGCATTGTCACATATTAAATTCACAGTTGGTGTAGCATAAAGTGCTATTGAGTATTAATTTGATAGTACACGTAAAATATACCCAAAATTGCAAAATAGTGGTTTTGACAACTGGTGTGAATTAACCAAAATTTAGGAATAGCTGTTTAGGTACAAAAAATGAAGATCTCATGAATCCCGAAATAAAAAAGTTGTTTTACCATGTTTTTAGGGTGATAAAGGCCTGTCGATCTGATCCGATCACGTGTTACAAAGCTATTACAAGGTTTCAGACTATTGCACATACCCCTCTGCAGTGTTGGAGTAAATTATATTTGAGTATAATTGAGTATTATATTTGTGAAACGAGTGATACAGCACTGAGTGCAAAAGTAAGTGATTACAAATGCACTCAAAACGTTTGAGCAAAAATGCAATTGAATATAAATGCAGGCCTACTAAAACATGCGTCAAAATATGGAATCAGAGTTGGGCAATAATTGAGTGCATTGAATATACGAGCTTGTACATGTAATTGAGTAATGAATAAAGGGATCATATCCACAATGTGTCGATTTTGAAAGAATTGAGGCACCCTCCCTTTTTTTTCCCAGATTGAAAGTAAATTCTATAATAATAATAATAATAATAAAAAAACATAATTAAGCATTAACTACCCTTTTTCGAGATGTTATTTCTTTCTATATTTGGTGAAATTATGGCGACATTTTTGGAATTTCTGATATATTAAACGGAATTCTTGAAATATCTCCATATTTTCACCAAACATAGAAAGAAATAATTAACATCTCCTCGAAAAAGGACTGTTCATAGTTGCTCACTTGAGTATACCTACTGTCCAAAATTTATCAACCGGCCTCCCTCTCATGACTGGACGCACTTTGTGGATGACCCCAATTAAGTACTAGTAACAAAAGTAATGTAATACAAATTAATCGAGAATTTTTTACTTTTGTACTTAGCTAGTTCTCATGTGGGGCCATCCACAAGGGACGTTCGGTCATGACTCGATCATTAGGGGGGAAGGGTTGTTATATTTCGGACAATAGATCGTCAAGGGAAACATTTTTGAACAGAATCAAACCCCATTCCAGTAAAACTTGGAAGAATTTTCATATTTTTATCAAATTTTGTTTAATGTATCAGAAATAACCGAAATTTCTCCATAATTTCACCAAATATCATCTCATTGGAAAACAGGATAACTATCATTTTAAAAAAACAACTTTTATTTAGCTTGGCATGAACGGTGCTTACTTGTCGTTTTGTCTGTTTCGACTTCTTTTAGGTTGTTTTTAACCCAGTTTCAAAAGTCCTAGAGAGTGGAAATTTTGTGTGCAGCT
This sequence comes from Xestoiulus laeticollis, assembly GCA_034698905.1. Lineage (NCBI taxonomy): Eukaryota > Metazoa > Arthropoda > Diplopoda > Julida > Julidae > Xestoiulus > Xestoiulus laeticollis. Next base: position 15,043 of record JAQGCC010002395.1, on the reverse strand, counting down.
CAGTCTCCAGTGAAAATGTTGCTTAATTATCAATATTTAGTATAGTTCGTTAACATTATTAAGCCAAAACGTTTGCCATTTTAAATGTAAAAAATCTTTTTACAGCAATCTGCTACTTTTGTACTCGATCAGTACTCTTTTACATGTTACTGAAATATATAGTCAATTTACCCAATTACTGTACAACCCTGCCTCAGTAGTAACTTTGTCATAAGTTATCGTATCGACTTATAAATGGTCTCATTCGATTCAGAATATAAAAAATACATGTGAAATGTTATACCTCACTCGAACTAGTTTTAAAAATTGAGTTTTTAAAATTTGCCAATTTAACCAATCCTTATCCTTGGGTCTTTATTTCTAGTTTCAAAACGAGGGAATAAGATCAAATTTCCTGCAGAGGTTTTTGGTTTTCTTATTTCAACCTCCCCCATACGATCCTATAGTATATATTAATATTCAAAGAATTTTGTGAATGCATACTAGTTGTCTTTAAAAATGCCTTTTTTACCTGCAGAAATAGGTATATGATTTGTTGGATCGGCGTTGTCTAAGAAAATTAGATCAGCTTCGGCCGCGCTTGAGCCAGCAGCATTCTGGTTCCTGATATCCCAATGGATTGCATCACCTATGTTTAAAGTGACATTATCTGGCGCGGTTATGGTCCCAGTAAATGCTGTAGTACTGAATGCTATATCCTGGAGCCACATATAGTTTGAATCTGCAGACAACAAATGCCTAACTTTGTAGTTCACAATTTTTTATTTATACATGTATTAATAAACGAGTTTTAGAGAACTCATAATTAAAGATAAATAAATATTACCAACAGTCTCGGTTGTGACTGGTAAGGACTGTCCCGACCATTTCCAATAGAAATCACCAGAATGGATCCAGCCTTCGTCGCTATTGTCGAAAGAATAACATTTCGAAGGGCTGGCTGAATCAACTACAACTGAAATTATTTTTTTTTTAAAAAATCACCGAAAGTTTAAATTATTTTAGTCTTAGGGGAAGTACATGTATGTACTAAATCAATGAAAAAATTCTATAAGTAGCTTACCGAACCCAGTGACGAAAAGTAGACCTAGCAAACGCATCATCCAGAAAGATTCCATTTCTTAAAAATAGAAATTGATATTACTGAGCGGTAAAAATATATCGGGTCAAACAATGAGTTTATTAAGACCTCTAAATTGAAATTGATCGAAAAATTTAGGATTTGTCCTTAATAAAGCCGTTTGGTTATCTTAGAAAAAGCACTTCACTGATACTTTATCTTTTGAAATACGTTGCTATTCACCAAAAATACAATTCGGATATCAAATGGGGTTGATTTATAATTTTTTATTGAAGGACATATGATTATTATGATTGCTGAAAAATCATAAATTTGTTGCTTCTATCAATTAAGTCCAAAATGAGGCTAAATATTTAAAAGATTACAATTTCTTTACAAACAGTTTTTTTGCTTCTGAAGAACTATATATATATATATATGAACCTTTGACTTTTAAATGCTTAAAATATGACGTTCTCTTTTACCCATATCTTAAACTAATAAATAAGTTAAATTTACCAACAGCAAAGTTTAGTTCCCCCCCTCCCTCCAGCTGTTCGCAGGATTCCTATAATCCAGCAAACCTCTACCACCCCCCTTTGAAGATGTCATTTTTGAATGGCTCCTATGCATGATCCTCAATTATTCGAGTATACATGGACAATTATAGTTTGAAATGAACCACTTTCATTGAAATGGATATGCAATAGCTTCAATAATTTAAATAAATATGTTCGTAAGTGATGAGCATGCAGTCATTATAAATCCCTTTATAACTACATGTAGTATTATCATTATTAAGGTGAAGATAATTACATTGTAAATCACTTGACTATTTTTTTTATATTTCTAAAAATACTAAATATCTTGATTTATGCTGTGCATGTACTAGTATATAGTGTATTTACAGTACTTGATTCTAATGTCTTTCCCGAGATGATAACATTTATGCAAGGTAAGATTAATGCTGATATACTCTATAGCAAACGAAACTTATGGCAATGAAAGTTGATAAGATTATAATTATAATCTATAACTGTGTTAGTCGGTGTTGGGTATAATAGATGGAAAAACACATTTTCACTTTTATATTTAGTGTAATTCTTAAAATTTTTAAATTATTTTAAGTCATGCACAAAATGAGCTGTACCACAATAGCATACATGTATACGTGTAGGTCGCTTCACTGCACTGCAGTGCACTACTGTGCTGCAGCACAGCTACCATTTGATGTTGATCAGCTAGTTGTTGTTCTTAAAAATTTTGAAGTTCAGTTGATCGCCAATAGAGGGATTGAGCAGGTTTCCTATAATGTTAACGAAAACGATAAACACACTATTACGCATGCGCATCAATAAGTTATGCGCCGTAAAAGTCGTTATATGCTCCTCAAAGACGTTTTGGTATCACGTTATAACTAATGAAATTGTCGTGTCCCCTCAACCATGCACAAACACATTAACGCCGTCCCCACACATGCGCATGGACAAAAAACAGTGTTGTCACTGTCGTCTAGATTAAAGGAAACCTGCAAAATCCCTCTATTGAAGACAAAAAAAGTTGAAAATAATGGAGAGTTTGTGCATGTCTCCCTTAACCATAACAACATTGACAACACTATGTTTTGCCAATGCGTGAGCTAAATCATCTAATTAAGGTAAATCAATTAACACACAACTGCGCAAACTCTCTAATATCAACAAACCGTTCTTTTTCTTCATATGAAGTGACCTACAATCTACGAGGTATGTTACATACATCTACATGTATGTTAAATCTCTTCATATAGAATACTACAAGGGAATACTAAGAACATTTTTGAAAGAGTAAATACATGTGGAAACATTAGACGTTTATTTTTTCATCAAATTTTATTTCTCTAAATTTTATTTAAAGCATTAAAAGTTTCTTTGGGGACAATTATATATTCTCAAGTTTGTACGATTTTGAAATTGTAGTCTACTGGGTGGTGCATGGAAGTCTGCTAGCTGATACGTAAATCAGAAATAATACTAATGTCGTCTAGATAATCCCCGTTCTAAAATAAAAACAAAAATTATCTCGCGTAATTTATAAAATTTCCGAAAACTTTTATGATTGGAATTAATCTTAAATTAAAGTGTTTTATCAATTTTCGATGTGCTTTAATTTGAAAATCCTTAATTTCTTGATTACAGAAACTTTGATAATTATTTTCTATTTTTTTAGCAGATAAACGAGTAAACTGGTAGATGATTGCTCTTTGAACTGTTGTCTGCGAAGTTATAAATTTTAGATGAAACTTTGGATAATTTTTATGGCATACGGAGTAATTTCTTCTTTGCATTAAGTACCTATTCAATTTTGTTTTGTTGATAAATTATTATAGCGTGTAGTAAGACCCAATAGATATTAGTAAACTATAAGTAAATTCGAATTTACATTTAAAACATATTTATATTATCAATACAAAACTTAAATTTTTAAGCTTGTCGTTAAGCGTATAGTACTTTATTTATATAGAGTATAAATATTATCTGAAGGGCTTTAGCCATAATGATAAATAATATCAATGCATCTCTGATAATATCATTGAAGGTCTAAAACGCGGAACATTTAAGTGATGAATCGCATAAATTGATAAATAAAACGCAGCGACCTATTCAAGTTGAGGAAATAATGAAGGTCATTAAATGTACATGGTTTATAAATACCGTATACCGGTATGTAAAACTTTAATGAAATAGGAATTAAGCATATGGTACATAATGCGTTGAGCAACATATTGCAATGACCACATAAAAATTCTTTATTTAAAATGTATTGACATAAACATGTGTACTTAGATTATGTATATGCTCCGTAGTAGCTAGGCTACACATTATAAATATCACATTTATTAATTAAATTTTGTTTATCATGTTGAACGTTAAATTTCTGAAACACACGTAGAGCCTCATTAAATCTAATGTTGGGTTGGGGGAAAATAAATTTCGTTGTGTATTTCCTCATATTTTCGACAAAATGTCATGAACTTTGAATATGCATCCCAAGATAAGGTTGGAGAAGAAATTCTTGTATAATGTATCAATATCCCATTAGATTTTATTAAGCATTGATATTTTTGAGAAATTTGGCTGCACTATAAGCCTAATTGTTCGGTACGATCTTGTTATCAAATACATGTAGGTGTAACCATTTCTTACATAATTCTATATACAGCAATTTTGACAATTTTTGTGAATTTAGTAAAATATTTTATAAATTAATGAAAATGTCCCATTTATGTCACTGAAATAAGTTTTTGCTTTGCTTTTTAATGTTTATTAACCATTCTCAACTCGAAGCATGTACAGTACAAATTAAACAGGGTTTAAAATTGTGGTAACGAACCATCAGTACCGTATTTACTGGTGTATTGTCCCCATCATTTTTACAAACTTTTACCCTTAAAAACATTATCACACGAAATATCCAGTTTAAATTGGCACAAAAATGTCTACATTAATAATGCATGGTACAATGTATTTGTATACAACCATATTAACGAATATTTCTGTAATGTACATTAAAGCAAATGTGCAGTGATTCTCTGCATAATAAATACAACAGGCTTACAAGTATATTTTTTTAGCATTTCAATCTTGAAATTATAAAGCTTTAATTTCAACCACATGATTTCAATTCTCCGACGGTGTAATGTAAACCTATCAGATTTATAATACGAGCGTAAAAACATTAATTTGCATTGTCATTCGATAAATTACTCAATTATATGAAATTGTAAATTTCATTACAGCGCGGCGTATAAACCTACATTTAGTGGTCGCAACCTGATTGAAATTCAAGCAAACTAATTCAAAAGGCGCCACTTTATTTAATTGAAGATGTTACATACAAATACAGATAAATTTTATTTACAAGTTGAAATTATATCATAATACAGCCATTTGTCAGCTACATGTATACGTGTGAGCAAAACTTTGATTAAAGGAATGAGTTTATAACCTCAAAAATTATTTTAATGTACATTAATTATAATGTATATCAGCTACATTCATTTCTTGGTTTTGATAATGTGGTAGTTTGCAATAAAAGTAATTTAGTGATCAGTTGCTGTAACTTTAAATAAAGGCATATCCATGAACTGTACATTTTATGGACAGGTGGCTGTGTTTATTGCAAAGTGGTTGAGAGCAGCAGTCTGTACAGTGCCAGGAGAATTATATGTGTTCAAGGAAAACTGTAAAACAAAAGAAAAAACATTAATTATAAAATATATAGATATCTCCCTGATAGCAACAATAGGAAATACATGTATATCAATGCATAGAAAAATAAACGAAATTTAAATTAAAAACAACCACAGTGGAAATTTATAAAAGCGTTTTAATTCTCATCCAGACATTACTCTTGATCTGTTCAAATAATGGGAAGAAAAGTTTCAATTTAAATTCTTGAATGTCAAGCCTATATGCACAATTACGTGATACATTATTTAGGACGATTATTCTTCTTCAATAGGCAAAACGCTTTTCACGCTTAATTAGATATGCGCACGTGCTGATCATGCGCGCATCTAACTACGCGGGAAAAGCGTTGACGGCTTGTGCTTTAAAAGCGCTTTTAACAACGCTTAATATTCCCTTATGAATGACAAGTAAGATTTGGAATAAAGTTTTAGCTGAAAAACTTCAACTAAATGGTGAGACTGTACACCTTAATGAGTTGTCCAAAAATAAATAAATAAAAAACATAATAAATAATTTAAAGGAAAAAGATGCGCTGAATAGTTAGTTTATCATTATAGGTATATTTTAACACTACACAAAAATTAAGTTTTTGTAACATACCGTTCCTGAGCATACATCAGCTCCGTTGCACAAGCCGAAAACCGAAAGTGCAGGTTGACTTACAAATAGACCCCCCGTTTCATGAAGAGAATAAGCGAGGGATTTGACATCGCCATTGGTGGTCGTGAATGTAGCTTCTAACCTATTGTTATCGTCAACAACACTTGATTTAAAATAATAGCTAATGTGGAACGAGGCATAATCTGGAACTTGAGTTATAATGGGTGAATTGAGGGGAGCTGAGGTGTCTTGTATATAAACGTATTCATCGGCTATTAATGAAAAATCAGTAAATTAATGTTGTTTCGATAGCATTATCCATCCAAAATATGCATAGGTTTTCATTGAAAAATATTCGGTTTTCAGTAAGTACGAGTGCATTAACAGAATTTATGCTTACTTGTAATCGCCTCTATTTCGCTATCAGGAAACGAAACAGAATATTTCCATCCATTGTTAATGGTTGCTGGGGACCATCCACAAACATCGGTTTGGAAACTACAACACCAGTTAGTTAGGGTTGATGATGTTGTTGTCGATGGTGTTATGGTTGATGTCGCTGATGTTGCTGTTGATGAATCTGTTGGTGTTGGTGTTGGTGGTGTTGATGCTTTTGATGTCGATGCTGTTGATGCTGCTGATGTTGTCGTTGCTGTTGTTGCTGGTGTTGTTTGTGTAGTTGGTGTTGGAGCATTATCTGCAAGATACATTTATAAATTTAAAAAATTCTACCAAATTTCTTATTTGCGATTTTTCTAAAACGTTTATTTATATTTACAAATATTTCACAATAATATGCTATAAACGGTTATTTATATTCTTAATTGTTATTTAGAATCAATAACGTACAGTAAAGTATTTATTTAAGGATCAAATGTTTGACTTTGTTGATGTTAATTAACAGTAGCAAAACATCAATAGTGTACGTCACAAATTTGAAACAAAGTTTCATAATAATATGGTAATTTAATTGGTAAAGAATATACATGTATTGCCATCTATACCATAAATACATTGTACTTACCACACGCGCCGTTAATACCAATGGAATCAATTGCCAATAATTCATCACGAATCAATACTTGTCCTTCCACTCGAAACTAGAAAAATAATATATTGTCCAAATATTCAATTTCCAAAACTTTTAAATCCTGTCGAAAAATGAATTCAATATTTGCTTACTACGGGAATAAAAAAACATGTTACGTTTGGAAAAAAATAATTTACTTTGGTTAACACATTTCTAGGTTATTTACAAAATGCTTTTCACAATTTTCTCAAATTTTGAACGATATGAAACATGTACTCACATATCCAGTGCATGGATAACTTTCACAGCATCGGGCTTCTCTCGTTTCCCAGCTGTCAATGTTGGAGCATGATACCGACACAGGTGACCAATAGTCATATTCGCTGCTAAATAACACATTCTGGACAGTAGTGGAAACAAATCGTAGTACGGGCCTGTCCGTGTCATTTGACTGACCTTGGATGATGTGCCTGAAAATTTTTGATTGAACTGTATCCCCACTCTGTAATGTAAAGTAATCTGGGGATCTAATGGATCCTGATACTGGAGGAGTGTCTTGGTCCTGAAACCATAAGTACTGGGAAGCTGTGAATAAATGCACAAGCTTTTATAGTAAATATATTTGTACTATGACTGCAGAAGTTGCTTATATACTTACTAGGTTGAAAAGATGGAATATTGGAGGCATCAGGATGTTCAGTTCCAGACCATTTCCACGCATAACCTGATTCGATGTACCATCCTTCAATAGTACTATCAAATGTATAGCAGTTATAATCAGCTAATACGACCGAAGCTGAAAACAAAAAAACAGGCGTTGAATATTTCTAAAGAGATACTGAAATAAATACATGGTATCTTTGGTTTAAAAAATAAGATAGACCTACATATATATGTCTATACCCAATTCAGAGTTCCCACAAAAATCAAATTTTCAACTTCCGTGACTTTGCCAGTTTTTAAACCGTTTTCCCAGATCATCCTGACAACCGAAAATTCAGAAATGTGACAATATACATAACGACCTATTTTTATATGCACAGGGCAAGCTGAGTGTTCCATCTCTTGACTTTAGTGATAACTATATAATTGACCCATTTCCTTTACTTTTACAAAATATACCACTGTCCAAAAAATTAACATAACATGTACGTTTATGGTGAGATTGTTCTTTAGTATAGAATCCCCTTTAAATTAAACCCACTGAATCTCTTCTACCTTTTCCGCTGAAGTAAATCAGGCATAATGCTAATGTCGTCCAGATGTGTCCCATTTTGAAATTAATTTTAACTCAAAAAATCACCACTGCAAGATTCAGGTTTTGCTGCGAATAAAAAATTATTACCAAAGACTCAAGAACTACGATTGCACTTATTATAGCCAATGTTTTATCGGTGGACAACCACTCAATGATTATTATCACACGAATTTTATTGATTTCACAAAAAAACTATCTTTCAAGAGTCAACTTTAGAGCGTTTTAACAACTTTCTATATAAGCTTGTATATTTTTTTTTGAAAATTATTTCTGTGTCATGATTACAGAAAACCTTGATCATTATTTTTCCATTCTGTAATAGATAAACGAAAAAACTATCTGCAACAAATTATTTAAAAATCCAGATAAAAGCAGTTTTTATAATGGTGGAAATTTCTGGTCTGCGGAGTAATATTGATTTGTATAAAAACTGATTCGATTCCGTTTCGATAATACTTTTATTTATTTTAAAAACTAATTTTGAAATTCTTAAATTTAAGCGATGAATTAAGCTAGTTAGAATTATAATAATAAAGATACAGGTACACCAAAACATGTAAATAGCGAACCACTATATACATATAGCGATAACTCGAGGTCGCCACGGTGTGTTTGGGCATTTTCGGTGTGTTTTCTGAACCTGCAAATATCACTATCCCTCTAAATAACACAACTTTTAATTGGTTGCAATGGTTTGCACGTTATTGACAGGTTTTGGTGTATACTCTTCGTAACTTGAGCTCTAAAGAGTTGAGTATATGCGGCTGAATGCATGCCTGCATGTGAGTGCATGCATGTTCGGAATTAAATAAATAAAGAAATGCTTTTTTACCAAACAGTGATGTTCCCGTATACGACATTTTTATACTCTTATATTTTACATTTCTTAAATTTCCGGTGGATTTAAATTATTATTATCGGAAAGTCTATCTGAAAGGGATTTTGTATGGTGATATCATCAGTTCATCTCTGGTTAACCAAGGTCAAAAAGTATGAAGCATGATACCTTCGATATATGGTAGATGTACTTTCACGTGATTATGCTGGTAGCTAAAGCCGAAATCAAATTAATTATAACATTTTTAATCAAAACGTACATGGAGGCAAACCTGCAGGATCAAAAAATCCTACTCGGTCCTCTTCAATTACAACGTTTTGCTTGGGTTTCCCACTTTGATTACTCACATTTAAAAACTATAAATTCTAGCCTGTTGAAACTTGTAAACCATGAAACTTCAACGTTTTTTTTCAATCAAATGCAGTAGACAGATTTTAAATAAACAATTTTATTCATTGTTTACACATTTGAAATAAATAAACTACATCAGGCAAAAGTAATACACCAATTGAGACAAAACTCCAGCAAAAAACTGTTCTTTATGGCAAGAGTATAATTGCAGTCAAAGTTCCATAAGTCTAGTTTGAAATTTAATAGCCCTTGAAATGCAGTATTGATCTCCATATACTATAGGTTGCAAAACCATTGTTTTTAATTACGGATCAATAAAACTCTCCAGGATGTGCTGTGAAACCTCTTTCCATGCAGTTTGAATTGCTTTATATATACATTTGGTTCTTTGTGTATACATTAGTTGTTATGTGATGTATTTCGACATACATTTAGGGCGTTTTCACAGGAAGGTATCTGTACGCACTGACATACTGTAGATACATGTTCATGTATACATTATATTTTTACGTATTTTATTTAGAACACCTTTATCATGTAGATAAATTATAGAAACTGCAATGCAAGCAGTGTTATGGTCCATGCATGGGAGTGCTAAAAGCTCCAACTGGATATATTTTCTATTGCGGACATCTACTGAAGTTCACTAGTTTAAATATTTTTGCAATTCAATCATGCAGCTATGCGTCGTGGACATCATGTAAACTAAACATATTAGGCTCCTTTACGCGAGCGCAGTACGTCAAACCTCAAACACCCTGCATGTTAAGTATTGATTACATTTATTTCTTTATTTTGAAATTTTGGAAATGCATATACAAAGTTTATAAGAAATTATTAGTTTACTACAATGTAACATGAAATACAAGTGTACAATTATTCGTAAACTTTACATTATTTTAACATGGATAACCGTTCACTGAAAAGTGCTGGAGAGCAGCAGTTTGTCTAACGCCGGGAGAGTTATAGGTGTTCAAAGCAAACTGTAAAACAAGAAAAATAATAAATTTTAAAACCATGTACTATACATTATATTATAAAAACAATAAAAACAGAATATCCATGTAAAGGAAAAATTAAAATAAAATTAAAATTAAAATTGAGGAAAATAACATGTGAATCTTTGCGAAATGACATAATTTCGTATAATATTATTTAGATTAACTAAGAAACAAAAGATCCTTGGGTTATTTTATCGTTACAGATAAATTTTGATACCACGCTAAAATTGAATTGTTAGTTTATACCGTTCCAGTGCATGTACTGTAGCCTCCGCACAAACTATAACCCGTTAAGGTTATGGTAGTGAATCCACCAGTTAAGGGCAGCGTACTGGATAGTAAAGTAGGGCCATGAGTGTTGGACGTAAAGGTAGCTTCTAATCTATTATAGGTGTCAAGAACAGATGAACTAAAATAATAAGTAATGGTGAATGTGGCATAATCTGGAACATTAGTCAGAACTGGTGAAGTGAGAGGAGCGGTGGTGTCTACCACATAAACGTATTCATAGTCTATTAATAAAGAAAGAAAAAAATTAGCAGATGTCTTTTATAACACTTTTCTTCCCAAATATGTCTAATAACTTGCATTGAGAGTTCAGTTTATGAAACGTTTTAGAATATATTCAGCATTTATACTTACATGTAATTGCTTCTAAAGCGGGATCGGGCTGAACAATTGAGTATACCCATCCACGGGTTTCGTAGCTTGGGGACCAATTACAAACACTAGATTGGAAATTACAACACCAGGTTGATGGTGTCGGTGGCAATGTTGGTAATGTTGTCGGTGGTGGTGGCGGCGGTGGCAATGTTGGTGGTGGTGGTGGTGGGTAATCATCTGCAAAAGACATTTGAGCATGTATAATTGATTATACACATGTTTACAAATTATACACATTATACGTAATATCCGGTACTTAATATTAATAAGGCTAATCGATCGTTAAACTTTAGATTAACAGTTATTTTTGAAAGATTTGAATAAATTAAATTGACAAATAATTTGTAAGTTTTTACTTTTAAACCATGTATGTAAATAGAAATATACCTGCATCAATAAATGAATACATGCATCCATAAATTTATCAAAGTTTCAAATCAGCCATTAACCCACTGCACGTATATACACGTTAGTTATTACATTACCATTTACAAGTGCAATCTGTATAACAGGAATAACCTACTCACCACAAGCACCGTTAATACCAATGTTATCAAACGTCAATAATTCGTCACGGATTAATACTTGTCCGTCCACTCGAAACTAGAACAATAGTTAACAATATTGCTTTAATTCAAAAAGCTTATTCATATAGTTGTACATAATATTAAAGGGAATCCTTAAGAAAAGTTTGAAAGAACAACAGTTATAAACTTGATTTTTTTCATCAAGTTTTATTTCTATGTATAATTTTTTATCGAAAATTACAAAAAAAACTTCGTTCTTACAAACTCCATTTTTTTTGGAAAATGCAAAACTTTTGGAAGAAAAAAAAGGTCAACTAGAGTTGATCTAGATAGATGCTAGTTTAACAGTGTTTTAACAATTTTAAACAACTACTCACATAGCCGGTGCATGGATAACTTGCAAATGGACAGCAAAGGGCTTCTCTCGTTTCCCATTTGTCAACAGTGGAACACGTTACTGACACCGTATCAAACGTGTCATACTCGCTGGCATATAACACATTTTGAACATAACCATTGCTCACGAAACGTAGCACTGGCCTATCAGAATCATTGTGCTGACCTTGGATGATGTGTCTGAAAATTGTCGATTGAACTGTATTCAAATAATCTAATGTAACTAAATCTGGGGCTCTAATGGATCCTGAAACTGGAGGCGTGTTTTGGTCCTGGAACCACAAGTACTGGGTAGCTACGAAGAAATGCAATAGGATTTCTCATGAAAAAATAGGATGGAAAATGATTGATGGTATCAAATATAGGCAGAAGCGTATGAAAATGATTACCCTCACTGGTGACGAAAGATGGAATGTTGGATATATCAGGCTCTTCGGCTCCCGACCATTTCCAATAGAAACCCGAATCGTAAACCCAACCGTCAGCTGAACCTTCAAATGAGTAGCAGGTAGAAGCTGATACAACCAAACCTGAAAAACAATGAATACAAATGTCAAAATAAACATCCATCCAAGAAGTGAAATATAGAAATATAGAAAAATAAGATTAAAGATGGTTTTCCCAATAAATTTGGGACAAATTGTGATGTTTATATGAAATTTCTCTAAGCCACTATCTTGCCAAACAATATATTCTACCTTTTCCGCTGAAGTATATCAAACATAGTGCTAATGCCGTCCAGATGTGCCTCATTTTTATATTAAGTTATGCAAAATTTTACTCATTAGCCAAATAAAACTTGGCAATCACAGTTGCAAGAACCAAGTATTACTCTGGACTAAAATTATTATTAACAGTCAAAAACTGAAATTTGCCCTTATTATAGCCAATCTTTTATCGGTGGACAAGCACCGGGTGATCATTATCTAGCAAATTGTTCTTGATTTCTCGAAAATCTATCGGGTATTAACCAACCTTAAGCAATGTAAAAACTTTCGATAAATACATGCTATTTTTTTAGAATTATTAGCGTTTCACGATAACAGAAAACCTTGATTATTTTTAAAATAATGTGCAGATTATCGAGTAGCATATCTCAAACAAATTTTTAAAACAAAGCAGATGAAAAAAAAGTTTTTAATAGTGGTGTAATTTTGTCATCTGGATATCTTTTTTCTTTGCACATGAAATAATGTTTCGATTTTGGTTTGCAAATACTTTTTTCATATTTTTTAAAATAGTTTTAATTGCATATATAATCTTCCTCATATTTAAGTTTTAGTGAATAAGAATATACAGTTCATGTACATGTAGTTAGAACGTGCCAGTTTATAAGCTCATAGGCAATTCAATTAATTGCATGACCATTCAGACTGCTAGTGGCGTTCTTGTGTGACTTTAATACACTTTATTTTTACATTTTTTTGAATTGTACAATATTATTACAATATTGCTTATCTTCAAAAGGTTTTTGTTCGATGATAATATCGGTTCATCTCCGAAATATTATCAAGGTAAAAAAGGTTGAAACACTTGATATTAATCAGATATTGTATGATATTGAAAATAATGTGATCTAGTATTTGAGGAAATAATGAAGGTTTTTCTCGGTATTAAATACATACATGTACATGTATGTCTAAAAAACTTTAGCAAATCAGGGGCATGCATTGCATTGGTTGCGAAACAAAAAAAAACTTTATAATGTAGAAAAAACCACGATGCATATCAAAGAACATAATCGCCATTTAATTTAACTAAATTTTAACAATTAAATAAAATTTTGCAATGTCAACATGGATGCCATTTGATTGTGATAAGACGTGTGCTTGCGATTTTGAAGTACTTTCAATTTAATTACACATCTGCCAAATCACCAAAATCTGAAATACATATATACACATAATAAAACATGAAATTAATTAAAGACATTTATTATTAAGGAATTGATTTGGGGTAGATGATGGTGCTATAAGTGACCATATTTCAAAAAATGGTTTAAAAGCAATACATTTCTATTTTAAAAAATCTGTGTATAGTGACCACCTGTCTATTGTAAATAGCTAGTGTCCATTATGCCCAATCTCTTTTGCATTGTTTCCATTGAACATGTGCCTATAAAGGGACCATGATCAATCTGCGATTAAATCAGCAATAGCTATAGCAAGAAGTCAACATAAAGCTAATTATTTGTATAGTCTTCTTTTTGTCGATCAGTGCATTTTTTCTAAAAATGCCAACAGTTTTATTGAAAATTCATAGAGAAATTTGTTTGGATGATTATATTAAGCTTAGGCTATATCAAGGCAGCAAAACCTTTTAAATATAAAACACCGCTTTTTTCTATTTGAAATGCTGAATATTGAACTAATTGTTTTCTAATCTATAATGCCAAAATGCCATAGTTAACAATAAATTTACTTACCTAAACAACTGACAACTATGAGGAGAGCTATTAAACCCTTATGCAGCGCTAATTTTGATCCGTTCATGGTGAATTTTGATGATATTTCGAGGTAGTTTGCATTGAAAATAAGCTTATATTTATTCCTTTGGGTCGCTCCTTAATATACATGTATACGCATTTCTTATCATGCGCAAATTGTAATACCATTTATGGATGACATTTAGATTTTCAATTACGGTGATTATCAGATATGAATAGGAAATAAAAGTTATTGCTATGATTTAAAATCGTGTATATCTTATGTACTTCGATTAGAAAAAAATGGTAATCTTTGCTCGCTGAGTTTTATTTAATTAAACTATTAAAATAAACCTTTTAATTTTTTAGCAATGTAGTGTTGGTTGCATTCAAGTACCGGTTCTGAAGTATTTTTTCATTGAAAAAACTAAGTTGCAAAAAGTATCACTCGGAAATGGTGAAAATATAATATATTTTCACCATTTCCGAATGATATTGTATCCGAATTACATATACATGTATCTCAATAATTAAATATTCCAAATGGAAACATTAAGGGGGAACCGAACTGCAGGTTTTGCTATGGGGAAATTTTAAAACATACTTTTAAAAAAACTATTTGTTATAATACAAAAATAAAAATTGATAAAAATGCAGTATTT
>JAQGCC010002394.1:0-18666 GCA_034698905.1 Xestoiulus laeticollis | reverse complement strand
ATACACTACTTTAGCTTTAAATTTAAGTTTTTAATTTGTTGATTTTTTGAGGGGGGGTGTATGGTTTGTGACGTCATCGAGATCAAAAGCATCGAGATCATCCAGAATGCCAGCAGCCATCTTTGAAAACTAGAGATTTCACTAGAAATCCGCCAATTTCGGCGAGTAAGGGTAAAGGTAAAATTGTTACACGCGAGTGAGGATTTACCAGTTGGTGAATATGAAATTCGAGGATTTACCTGGGGGTAACAAAGTTTTACACGTGATTCGTGACTTTCAACAGTGGTGAATACGGCTGTAAGAAAATAAAGAGATTTGTACTTGATTGATTTAGAAAATCTTCTATTATATAATCCTTGTTTTGGCAATATTTTTTAATTGTCATAAAACATGCGACTGTTAAGTTATCCAGCCTTGACAAAAGCATATATTTCAATAGGTTCAAATTTGTCCAGTATATTCCAGTATTTTAACTAATGTACCGAAGAGTTTATATGACTGTCGAACTAGACTTACTAGAGCATTGTCATCTATGTGAACTGGTTTATGAAAAAGTAGATTATGGTATTCAAAAAAACTGATGAATGTCGAAAAAAAATATCTTAAAATAAGAAGTTTGATTTACCTAGACAGTTTTTACGCCATTATATGAGCCTTGAGTTGGTTGATTGACTTATTTACCTTATAGATATTCCCACTAGAAATCATATCTTCAATCATTGATTTATTAAAAACTATCTAACATGTACTTACTTAAACGCAACTGTATAAAGTGAGGTTTATAATTGCTGAAAATTTGCCAATGTTGAATATTTGAAAGAAAATCCAAAATAAAACGTTCATGCATTAGTTAAATGTACATTAACCATAATTTAGTACCGATATTGACTACATGTTTAATGTGTAAGCACTATTACTAAAATATAACCATATACATGACATTGCATGGCATTGTAAGATAACGTTGAATTGTTTTCAGGTTTTTTAAAAATTGTGATCAATAAGTTAACAGAATTTTACACAATGGAAAGTAAGTCAAATTATAAATAGATTAAATTAAGCATTATCTCTTTGACATTTTGATTATGTGACCTAATATTAATCATGGTTGATGATTAGATACTCTGAAACAACAAATATGATTAAGAGTCGAATTATTATGTAAGAATGTTTTCTGGTTTTGTTTATAAAGAATACTTTAGTTAAATACGAATTAACCCAGCTTATGATATATCGCTTCTTACGAGATAGGTTTAGTACTTTCAATTTTAGGTCATTCAAGATGGCTGCCATGGAACAATTTCGCTTTTCTTTCGTAATACCTAGAAACGCGGAAATTCGTTTAAGGTTGTTCTATACACGTCCTTGACTGCTATCTGTTTGTGTTTGATACAAACACAGCCAGATGTACATTAGTTATGTTTGCCAATGATGATAAGTATGCCAATCTTTTAATGTATCATCCAATCTTATCGCCTCCAATGCATCACTACTAAAACATGCAGAAAAATTGATAGATAAATGAAGCGGTTGGAAACTGCCAGTCTACAATTTTTCACTTTTCACAAGATATACTGTGGTTAAAACAACTGAACGTTTTGTAAATCTTATTTTATTATAATGGCGTTTCCTATGCCAACAAAGACAAATGCTATTCAAGTCAATGGAAGTATAGCTAAGTTTGCTAGCGCCGATATACAGGTACAAAATTTTAATTTATATTTTTTCAAAACATCTTAATTAGCATGTTAAAATATTAAAATTATATTAAATTGCAATCACTAAAAGAAACACAGCATAGTTAATTTTTTTTAAATTTTATATTATCATGTTTTGATTGTTTTATTTTTTTATTCGTTGTATGTAATTGTCTTAACAACATGAAAATATGGTGATTTAATTTTTAACTTTTATAGAAATTAATTTAGCTGACTAGTGCAATTGTAATGGAACTTTTTTACTGAAATTAACATGATTCAAGACACGACAATAAGATGGCATCACGTGACACTCAACGATTCGTTAACAAGTGTAGTTAAATTTACTGTATTAACACCAAGTAGTTATCAATAATAATAATAATAAAAATATAAGTAATACAATGCAAAGACAGTCAGGTGATGTTGTCATGCTGACTTAACTGTTTATCAAGTTAATTTTGCTGATGCTGCGTAATGAATGCATTTTAACAAATACAGAGTGGACCAATTATGGCTAAAGTTATAATTTGGATTTCCATGAAAAAATTATCGTAGTTAGTTTTAATAGCATCAGTGGATAGGTTTTCCTATTTAACCCATTAACGGAATTTTTATAATTATATAAGATTAAAGAAAAAAGTGGGATGGTGCTGACTTTTGGTCCACCCTGTATAAATTGCATTAGGCAAAATACCGTTCATTTATTCTTTAGATATATTGATATTAATAATAATTATATTCTATTGTTAATTAAGTCTCAAATCCACGTCATCAATGGATTGTCATCCATTGCATCAGCAATTGGGGTGGATAAAACAAGAGAAGAACTTCTGCCATATTTACAATGTACAGTAGATCATATCCTATAAAAGTTTTAATTTCAAATCTATGAGAATAATAACGTCCTTTATGATGTTTTTCATCTTTAGTAAAACTTATCCATGATAAAGATGTTCTACTGGAGTTAGTAAAGCAATTACAGAAACTCGGTCCTATGATTGGTGGTCCAGAAAAATTTGAAAATTTGTTGGTAATAAAAATTTCGATTTATTTATGTAAGAACGTATTTTGCAAATAATTAACTGAGATCAATTTAATGGTGAATTACTACAGCCGTTTGTAGAAATAGTTTTAAATTTTGATGATGATGAAGTTCAAGAGCAACTCTTGGGATGTCTTAGAAGCATGTTTCGTAAACTTAGCGGAACTCAGTTAGAGAAACAGGTGGTGCCTTTCATTCAACGCATTTCCAAAGGTAAATACAATAAATTTTCTATTTTCTATGAATGATACTGACAATCTCACAATTCAGTTTCGTACGAAAACGAGATAAGCGATTGCATGACAGTTGACAGAAGTTGTACAAGTCATTTCGGGGGAAAATATGATATTATGAAACCAAAATTTACAGATTCAATGTACACATTTTATGGCTTACTTTTCAAATATAACAGACTATTTTATATAGTTTAATCTTGGATTGCAAACGATTTAAAAAAGACTGTCATGCAGTTGTTAGAGCCCTATGGTTGGACCTTACTTACAGTTTCTTGATACATATACAGTTGAACCTGTCTAAAATAATAAACCTCCATAAAGTAATATGTAATGATTTTTATTAGTCGATCCCTATGATTTTTAAGGGAATATAAACAATGGATTTGCTTGTGATACCCAATAACTACTGACTTATTTATACATATACTGCATGAACGATTTAAAGAGGAAAATTCTCTATTTTGCAGCTGTATACACTTTAGCAAATTTACATACGAACCTTTCTAAAATATTATTTGTCCCTGGTCCCAAGAGTATTATTTTAAGCACATTCTACTGTAATATAATAATTTTATTGTTTGTAGATAATTGGTCAAGTATTCGAGCAGCTTCTTGTGGATTATACAGCATTTGTTACACTCTGCTTACTGATACTGCTAAGCAACAACTTATAAAGTTAGTTTTCAGTTTGTTAAATTTAAAAAAAAAATTTTGAAATAGATTTTGAAACTATCCTTGATATTTGTGTAGGGATTTTCGGGATTTATGCCAGGATGATGATGTTTCAGTACGGTTAGCTGCTGTTGGAAAACTAGGGGAATTTGCAAAGTGTGTGGAATTCAAATATCTGGAATCTGATTTCATACCAGCATTTGTTGAATTTCAGGAAGATGCAGAGGTAACAACCAAATATTGGTGCAAGCTATCCGTTTTGTAGTCTTTAGTTTCCAGCTAATTTTAATTTTCGTTTTCATGATGCAGGACTCTGTAAGATCTTCCCTCATCGATGCATTTTTCGGAATCTCAGCGAAATTTATACCCAGGAATGTCGAACAGCTTTTAATGCCAACATTGCGCAAATTGCTGATTGATAATTCCCCAAAAGTTCGTCATAAAGTGGCTGATAGAATATCAGACGTAAGTTATGTTCAATACCGAGTGATTACAAACCATTATAAACATATTTGTTAATGTGCATTTATCAATATAGTTACAAAAAGCTACAGGTACAGGAATTACAAAAACTGATTTGGTTCCTACCCTAATTAACTTACTGAAAGATTGTAAAGCAGAAGTGAGAGCAATGGCAATTCTACGTGCAAATGGTACAATTTTAAAAAGTTTACTATTATGGTTTTTCATATTATTTTCTTATACAAATTTCGCTGTTCAATTTAGATTTCTGCAAGAATTTAGACAAAGTGGTTCGTGATTCTTTCTTAAATATCGAGCTTTTGCCACAGTTAAAGCAACTGGCTTGTGACCAATGTCAACAAGTTAGACTTGCAGCTTGTGAGGCTCCACATTTTGCCCAATATTTTGATATCGACACGTAAGTTTACTATCTTGCTGATTTTACAGAAATTTTATAGTTCTTACTATTATTCTTTGATAATTTTCAGCACCAAAGTGCATTTGCTGCCTCTCATCGCCTCCTTAATACAGGATAGTTCAACCCTGGTTAATCAGCGTGTTATTTCTATCCTGGGCTCTCTCAAAGATGTCATTGGCATTAAAACATTGACGGAATTTCTTCTACCCATAATTACGAAATTAAGCAAGGATCCAAGATTATACGTCCGTCTAGCCATGATTGAAAACCTGCCAGTATTGGCCAAACAGCTCGTAAGTTTTATAATATTTTTTTTCTCCAATTTTTTTAAAATTTGTTATTGTTCACAATGTAATTGCTTACCAGGCCAATTATGCAACTGTTTCTGAATTATTTGACACGCCTACCAGCATCTACTTTATATAAAAATGTTGTTCAAATATCCACCAGGTGAATTAACCCTCCACTGCCTGCAGCAGAGAATTTCATGCATAAAAACTAATGATAAAAAAATCAAACCATGACCAATATAAGTGAGGTAAACTAAGTTTAAACATGAATATCATGACAGATGGGAATTTCTGAAAATGCTGAGTAATTATTAGCGTTAATTTACTGTGAAAGCGGGTTGATACTGTAAACTGTTCCATGTTAATTCAACTATGGATGTTTGAAAAACAGCTTGAGACAAAATAGTCTAAGGAATTACTAGAATCGCACTTGTTTTATACAACAAGGAAGTCCACAACAATATTATGCTATTGCAATTACATGTATGGAACTAAGGTTCCCTTCGTATTTATTTAATACATGGGGTATAGAAAATTTTTATTAGAGATTAAAATTTGATAATTTTATAAATCATATAATAAATTGTTATTTTAAAGGGACCTGAATTTTTTGAAAAACAGCTTACTTTATTGTGCATCGTACAAGCATCTGATAAGTGTGAGTATTACTTTTACAATTTGTTAATGCTTGTTGAATTGGTGACCTTACCACAATGGCTAGAACACAAGATTGATATCTTTATTTTGTTTAGCTTTTATAATTAGCGAATCAGCAGTCTGCAATTTGAAACTACTTTTTGAGACTCTTGGAAGCAAATGGGTCATGAGTTCGATAATTCCACAAATATTAGAAATGTTTCAAGCAAGTAACCAAGTCACTTCATTAGCCTTAATCAAGGTACCGTTTTTTTAAAACATTTCTGTAATTGAAATCGATCATTTTGAAATTGTAATGATATATCGATTTTTTCCCATTTCTTCCTTTAGTTTATAGTGGATGCTTGTGAATTATCAGATATTTCACAGCATTTGTTACCTGTCATCTTTCGTCTAACTAACGATAATGCAACCCCAGTTCGTAGTTTGGCATCCAAAATATTGCACAGTATAGCAGCTAAACTTAATAACTCGTACGTAATACATGTATTACAAAAAAATATTATGCATGTATGTGCAATAAGTTTGTAAAAATATAGAAGCTTCTCGTTCAATTAGCTTAACACCTAACTGTCATCAAGTGGCTGAAATATTCTTTGTAATTACATTTTTTTTAGATCATAATTCTAATAATTGATTTTACTTTTTTTAGATCTGATCCTCTTAAGAATGTGTTAACGGACATTAAACCTGTGATGCAGAAACTAAGCAACGATCGCAACCCCGAAATCAAGCAATTCAACTTAGATAGTATGAACAGTAAGTAATATTTAACCAATTTTATATCAAAACTTTGAATTACCCTTGCACAGTTTCTTACGTTTCATTAATTGCCAACTATAAGGTACTAAGCAAATTTCGAAATTTAGATGCACACGTCTGCAAAAATGTTGGGGTCCATTTGAGTACCCCTAATTAGACACATTTTTAATAAGTTCTCTTGTAACAACAAATTTAAGGATTGTTTTTATAGTCCTACTTAAATATTTCTTTTTCCCAATATACATGTATGTAAAACTAAGAAAACTTAAAATATTTGTAGAAAAATATCAAATAAGTGTTACTTTGTAAATTTTTCTCCATCAGGTAGCTTTTATTTAAAATGCAGATCACGACAATTTTTTTTTTTTTTTCGTATATTTTAGCCTTTTTTCCTTCTGGGAATCAGGAAGCGTAAGAAAAGTTTGTTCACGACTAACACAGACCCACTGCTAAAAAGTAAACTCAACAAATATTAACATTGGAAACATCTTTACAACCTGTTCAAAGGCTTATATTGATAATTAAGTGCCGAATAAATATTGCAAAATGAAGTTAGTTTGCCATAGATTTGCATCACAACATGTAAAAGACATATTATTGATATTTTTAGCATGATTTCTGCTTTATTTTAAACAAAATCCTGTTTTTAGATTTCATGATATTCCAAAGTTGTGAATTTTTCATGTGATGACTAATGAAATCTTTAATGCCAAGCTCATGCATTATGAGAATTAAAAAAAAAACTTGTTTGAACATTGAGCCCACATTGTATTTCTTAGTTATTTTTTTCGGATGCACGAGTTAATAAGCGTAAATTTAAGTATACGGGGGAATGTGAAAAAATGATACGCACCAGTCTTAAAGGGTTAATGACTGCTTGCTTACAAGATCATAACCTTCGTTTCATTCTCATTTTCCTACTTTTGGATTCATATGCCATTGTGCTAGTTTTGTATAGATTGGTTGTGGGAGATGATCGAGGAGATTCATGAGAATTCCTTTTCCGTATATTCTCAAAAAGGCACTTTATCTCATTATCAAAGATTTTAAGAAGTTATAGTATCTCGATCATTTCTTGGCCTTAGTGAGAAACTTGATTGAATCGAAATAATTAACTTTTTTATCTCTCAGCATACTAATCATAGTGTACGTAACACTATAATTCATGCACAACTTCTTGCAAATAATAGTTAAAACTGATATCTTTATCAAAATTTAGCCCTGATCATTAATTCTATCCTGTCTTAGTTGAAATAAAATTGGACGAGTTCTTTAACATATTTTTCATGTGTATAAATGCACAAGTGTTCGTCATTTCAGAGGATTAATATTGATCCTCAAGCAAGCAGAACTGTTTTGTCATGGCTGAAATTTAAAAGCCGAATGCCCCAGGCATATCCTAACGGCTGTTCTTATACATCACGTGTTCAGTGGTCATATCGTGACGGCGCTTCATTTAAATGCTACCGTCAAGTGGCAAATCTGGTTTTTCATTCTATTGAAATGTAACTTGGTCATATATTTTATTCACTTGGCGTAATCCATCTGACAAGGAATTTGTCCGATTTTTATTTGAAGTAGGACATGATAGAATTCGTGATCGGTGCTGTTATTTGAGGACCTTTACTTGGGAAACTTGAGTTTATTAGTTTATTCCAAATCATACATTATGACATTGTACATTGTACATTTTTTAACATTTTCCTTCTCTGATGCACATCAATTCACTAAACTAAAAATGCTCGAGCATTTATCTGGGGTAGTTATACATGTCGAAGAACACAAAAATAAATAAGGGACTTTACATACAGTATACACACTTTTAACAGTAGTACATTAAAATTCCTCAAGTACACTATAAGACTGGTTTCTGCCCCTAATATTACAGTATATATTTTTGATCATGCATGACCCAAGCTCAGAAGGTGCCCGAAAACGGGGTATCGTCTGACCTTTTAACAAATCATGTCAGGCAGTCTAGCACGAATTTAAGTTCATTCAATTAAAAGTTCAAACGAATTTGCGGCCCATTTTCATTCTATGAATATGAATTGCTGAATTATTAGCTTTGACTGAGGTAATATAACGTTTAATTGATATTCAGCGCGTACAAATTATTCGGTTCTCAGCTGGATAATTGTGTACGTGGTACATTTTACAAATGAAAACTAAAAAATATTCATGCAACTTTACCGAACTTACCACACATTGTTTTAGTGATAACGAACCTGCACGAGCATAATAAATTTCAACGTATAAAATGTGGGAAAATGTTAGCGTTACGAGAAACTTGCGCAAACTTTCGTTATTTTATAATAAGGAGAGCTACAAAGTGTACATGTACATAAATTAAATTTTTTTTTCAAAATTTTTTTTTGATGCCCTTAGGCTGCTGTATGTACATGTGGGTAGGAAAGCGTAGTTTGGGACATTTTTCAAGTCTTATACTAATGAAAAATGGTCTTTTAATTGTGGCATTTTGGGGCTGTTAATGCATTCTAATTGCCAGCCAGCAGTTACATAGATTTATATTATGGCGTGCCAAACGTGGGAATTAAAATGTCAGCCCGTAGGTGAAGCGTCGTTGCGCCCCTCTGTATTATTACCTACCATATTCACTCGTTTACCAACATGTCCTGAACGTGCATTATTTTAGCACGATGATAATTACCGAATATGCGATGCACCGGGGGGAATTTAATGGCTGAGTTGACCCAACGCCCTTGAACATGAACTTTCTGAATAAAAAAGTGAAAATGCACGAAGTTATTTTTCCTAAAATCATATTTCAAGATTGGGGATATAAAAAAAAAGTTAAGCTGTGCGGGTTAACTTCGAGTAAACCTAATTAATAGTTGGGCAGTTTGATATTTTTTGTATGGATAAAAGTTGCAGGAGGTTATTTTGTTTAAAAAGGATAAGAATTTCTACATAGACTGATCGCTAAAACAAGAGATAATGTACACTGTTCATGCATCACAACAAATGTACTGGATGAATTCACGAATTTTTAACCTTCTCTAATCAACTTTAAAATTCGTACAAATTTAATCACACTACACATTAGTGTTTTTCTCCTGTACAGAGTCTGTATACTCATGCAGTCGTACGAAGTTTATTTTAGTCCTCTACAATTGCATTTTTACATCTGTGTACACACAATTGGTACCCCGGGATGCTTATGTGTAAAGACATGTTGAAACATGGATAATATCATGGATAAGAGGATGAAGGATAGCAAGGAAACATACCTGTGATTAGTCGATACACCCGCACATATAGTGGAAGCAAATGGCACTGCGGATGCATAGATTAACCACAGGTATGTTTCAATGCTATTCTCCATTCTCTTATGCATGATATTATCCATGCTTCACCATGTTTTACCCTAACCATGGCACTCCTAGAAACAATTGTGTACATACATGTAGGTGTGAGTGCACCCTAGTCAAAATGAAAGTATACTTGGTAAAGTATACTAGTCAAAAGTGCACTTTTTTGAGCAACTTAGTATACTTTATAGTATACTTTCGTATTCATCTAAGTACACTTTATCGTACTTCTAATATAAGTACACTTTACAGTAAAGTATACTAGGAAAAGTGTACTTCATTTTCAGTTAGTATATACTGAGTGCACTTTTTTGGACAACTTAATATGCTTAGTATTCAGAAAAGTATACTAAGTACACTTAAGATTTTGACAAGGGAAATCCCACCCCAAAATCATAATTGTAGAGTACTAAAAAACTTAATGGCTCTTCCGTGAAAAAGTCGGAGGGATAAATCCCGCTTGCGATCTGGCTAAGTACGACTGTACAGGAGAAAAACGCTCGTCTGAATCGAGCCTTATATTTACAGTTATAATCATCATTTTTATTTTTAACACCATTATGCCTGAAAACTGTGTAATATTAATTACTTTTAATTGTTCTAAGAATGTCAACTACATGTAGATTATTATTTTTTGTGTATTTGAAATATAGTAGCATCAAAATATTATGACGTTATTTGAATTTCGTGACCAAATCATATTAGATTATTTATGGACGAGTTTTTGTCAAACTCATAAAATAATGTCTTTGCTAATCTATAGGGATAAAATGCATTGACAATGACTTCTCATTTAAAAAAAAAACACGTACCTCGTACATACACGTACAAGTCTTGATCTAAAATTGTATTTGCAATACCTATAACCAAGGTCGAGTGAAGTAGACCTTTGTGAGCTTTCGTGTTTACTCGTGATAAATATGCATTGTTTATAAGTTAAATCGACCCTATAATTAACCCACTCAAATTCGCAAATATTAATTTATTGTTTCCTTTTAAATGGGTCACCCTGGGAACTATCAATTTACCCATAATTCAGTGTCTTTAGGTTAAGTACATATTTTAATGTATAGAGCAAAACCTCGTTTCTCGTCATGGAGTCGTAAATATCATAAATAAGTTCTTGTACTTATATAAACCATACTGCTAGGTAATTTTTACAATCTTACAGTTGGAACATTAAAAAATTGTAGAAAATGATAGCAAAAAAAAAAATTATTAAAACAAAGAATTTCCTCAACTTTAGCCCTGAATCATCTCATGCTATGTTGTGTCTGTAATTAAAATATCAAATGCTTAATTATTGGGATTATTTTCACAAACATTAAGTGAGGGACTACACCATATTAATTACTATCAATGACGTTGCAAAAGCAAGCCTATCCCAGTGGCATGCGATGAAGAAAAAAAATCTCATCCATCAGATAAGTTTTTTATTAGTAAACATACGTAATATCATAAAAGATTAGCTAGTTCGAGGTAAATTAAAATTGCAAGTAATCGTGATGAAGTAATAAAAGTCGCCTATGTTAAACGAGCTAAAACACCTCTCCACGAGGAGTGTTTACGAGTTATAATATCCAGGGGAGTTTAGTGAAAAATTAATCCCCCGTACCCTGGTTAAAGCAGTTAAGCAGATTAGTAGTTACATGGGCTATTATAGCATCGAAGCAAACTAGTCTCTAACTATATATACCATTTTTATCGGGCAATAACAGACATTACATGTACATGCATGTCTATTATAAATGCACTGGCAAAAAAGCTCATATTTGTGGTCGATATTATTCCTAACATTTCCTAACATTACCATATTACAATCAGACAATCTGTGGGAAAGTGTAGAAATATATTCTGAAATTCAATCTCGTTTAATATTTAAATAATTATTATCACCTTCTCACACGTACTATTTAACAAGTGATAAATAAGGTTTAGTAGATTTGGTAATAAATTAAAATCTGTATACATTAGCAAGTACTGAATAGTAATTTTCTAAATGCAAAAAAACGCAATGTTCTAGTGCAACATATATACATTAGTTTAGAATAATCTCATAACTTGAGTATACATAAGGTGCAAAAAATCAAAGTTATCCTGATGTAAGTTTTTCATAAATCTTCCTGAGGTTATTTATTTGACTTTATTACATATTTTGTTTAGGTTCACCAGGGCAGAAAAATACACTTAACGTTACTGAAAAAAAAAATATATATATTTCCAGAGCGTTCGTGCCTTTTAATTCAGGGGTGCTAACCTTTCAAGTTAACTAGAGTGTGATCTTTTTTATAGGATGGAGGGTTTCAGAGGTCAAACTACACTGATTGTAGTTAAAAATTTAAGCTTTCCCCTGCTTATAAGCCGCTCAAAATTTTTCTATTCAATTATAACATTTTTTTTAATACCTTGCAAAAATCAATTTTTTATAACAACCTCCGAAATATATTATGTTTTAAAGCGTTTATATTGTTTATTATAGTGCATAACAAGCACATTTAAATAACGTTAACTTTGCAGATACAGGTTTCGACTTTTTATTGGCCATTTCAACGGTACTGCTCAGCAAAGGTTCACATTTTCATTTTGGCCTACAAGAAACGAGAACATCGAAAAAGAAGCAGGAGGAACCAACAGCAAAAAAATTGCAATACAGGTAGCTGTGGCCAGAAGTGCCGGAGGTGTAACAAGACTTGGGTTATTTTTCCCATTTGGCTGTTGTGAGAAATTTCCCAGTAGTCCAAGCGATGACTTCCTTTGCGTGCACCACTGAGTCTGCTAACCACAGTCAAGAGAGACGAAACGAGCTTCTTACCAACTTGATTTTCGGATAAAAACGACCAAATGGTGGGCCATTGTCCACCACAATGCGAAATACTGAATAGGGCTTAAATCAACTCCTGTTGTTTTTACCTGCAAAATCTCAGTTTTCTAACGAGGAATTTTTATTAGTTTTTGTTTTGAAATGAGGAAACTGGATTACAGCGAAAGGAAGGTGACAGCACCTGGATATGATATTTCACAGTCTTGGATCGATTGGACGGTAAGAAAAAATGTTATCACACCTATGACTTTGAGAATTGGAATTGATTTCCTGATCCTTTATTTATTATGCAATTAAATGTATATTGAATTTAGAAAGGCAAGTAGTGTCTAAAAATAAATATGATGTTAGTTGTTTGGGAATACAAATTATCGGATATGAATAGACGTGATTGAAATTTTGTATCTGAAACAGTTATCTTTCTGGCCAGGACAAGTTTAGTGAATTACAAGTTTGTCTAAGGCAAGTAGTGTCTAAAAATAAATATGATGTTAGTTGTTTGGGAATACAAATTATCGGATATGAATAGACGTGATTGAAATTTTGTATCTGAAACAGTTATCTTTCTGGCCAGGACAAGTTTAGTGAATTACAAGTTTAGTGTATTAGAAATGAAAAATTGATAAGATTATTCAAAAATCGAGTTTTACAGTAAAAATTGTCGCCAAAAATATATTTCACGGAATTATTCTCATTTCTCATGTGGTTATGAATGAAAATCAGGAAAAACCATTTCAGAAATTCAGATACAAACCAAATTCTTACAAAAACTAAATGTCAATTTCAAATTTCTTAAGTTGGTTTTGCAGCTTGTGGAGGCTGCATTGATTTTGTCAAAAAATCTTTAGCGATTAAAAACTAGCTTTACTAGTTTAGTTATACAGTAGAACCTGTCTAAAACAATACTCTATAGGAGCAGGAAAAAATATTCTTTTAGACAGGCATATTTGTAAACATCCTACAGTGTATACAGCTGCAAAATAGGGAATTTCCCCTTTTTGATTCCTTCATCAGTCACTAGCTATTGGGCGACACTATTTTTTCATTCCTTATAAATGTACAAAATTGTACATGTGTACATGTTATATAAGACGAGTTAGTATTGTGTATCATAAGCAAAGTTTAATTGCATTGCATCTCCCTGCCATTTTTATTTCCATATTTGACATTTTTGATTCCATGTTTGATATGTATTGCAGTGCCATTGTTGATATTCCTTTATTATCATTGGGACAAATATAAACTATTATATATCACTATTTGGGGGTTTAATTATTTTATACATCGGTCCCAATTCGGGACTGGTACATTTTATTATTTTATAGAGAAAATTATTTTACAAAGGATTATTTTAGACAGGTTCTACTGTAGAAAACTATGTTTTTTACAAGGATGACTTTTTACGAATAATTTGTGAAGAAATGTTCTGAAAAATTAATTCTCTCAAAAATGCTGTTGGTTGCATTGGTTGTGTACCTAAAACAATAATAACCTTAAAAGAACTAGCTTTACTAACATGGCAAACCATACAGATTTGTTATTAAATATTGCATTTGATATGATATGAATGTTAACCTTGCTGGATTTGCAAAAGGAATGACTTAAAATGATCCTAATGAACAATTTTATCAGAAAGACTGTAATTTTTCCGTAGATGCCATGGCTGTAAATTTGTTAATTTTGACAGGTTTTGTAATTAACTGTAGGGGTACAAAATGAATTATACTAGCATTTGGCTAAAGATCACGAAATTTGTGGGTTAAGTGTACTCGATCAGTCTTTCTCTTGAAGTTAGATTCGGTGATGATGTCTTATGGTTGTTTTATGTCTTTTGTTATCGAATTGTTGACTCATTATCGACTCATTTAAATCTAGGTTGCAAGCATCTGTCTGTGCAATTTCATTTAATTAGATTAGAGAAACAAGATTGGTTGTCCATTAACGATTCTTAAACCATGTTCTGATAAGCTCAATATGTCTGGACATGTATTGTACTCTACAGTATCAAAATGCCAATCCACATTCTGAACTGAATATTTAAATTTCACAATTTGAAATACAATATACTGCTTTTTTAAAACATTTTCTTCTTATTTATATCAGAATAACACAATCGGCTACCACTTTTTTAAATAAAAAACATGGTAGTTTTAGAAGTCAGATTAACATATATTATAACAGAGTTTCAAATGAATTTTTTATTGAATCTCAAGGTGTTACTTAAACCAAATTTAACATCATCTGCAGAAAATGCATTGTTATTTTGTTGTTGAGAATTCGGTTTAAAAATGTTCTGAAAAAAAAAAAACCATCTCCAAATATAAAAGCTGACCATGAATTTTCGTGAAAGGTATAATCATCCATAGTGCACGCAAGTGTTTCATAAGTATTAAAAATGTGAAAAAGTCCATGTCAACTAGCATGCTAAACACTGTAATTTAGAATAATATTTGAAGATAATAGTCCGTTGTATACCATAGGTACGTTGAACTCCCAGTAGTGCGGTATGGACCTTTTTCTGTAGACCTACTTATGCACTTTTTATCGTGTCCTGAATAAGAAAACATCATAAACGAGTTCGAGAGGCAAAAATGAAAATGATTGATTATTAGACTGTCCTGGTATTGCTTTCTATAGTTTGCTAATTTTTCATGGAAATAATAAGATGCTTATCTAGGGTGCCAACATAGGAGGTATCAATGTTGCCCCGTCATGGCAGAGAGAAACGAGAATTTCGTGAAATATTATGACAATAAATGCACCTTTCAACTTTGCTATTAATCGGGTTTTAAAATTACCAGAATTTGATTTCAGGTTGCGAGTTATTGGAGCATAAATAACCAAATGCGAAGGGTTCCACGAGATGTAATCTACGATTAAGGGGATATATAAACAATACATGCAATCATAAAGTATTCAAATCCACTATACTTATATTCTGGATCAAATATGTTATTATGTATACTAAACCCTGGTCAAAGGATGTATTGTTTTTTGACCCATTGGTTTCTACTGTTAACAATAGGATCATAGGAAAATCCTATTATTTTCCAATAATTTGAACTGTTTTAATTTATTGTCAAATGATCTAGCTAATACAAATCAATAAAAAGACAATAGAATGCTAGAAACCAATAAGACCAATAGAATTTTTCTATTGTTTTCTAAGGGAATTTTTGACTAGGGAAGCGCCTTTACTTTTTTTTACAATATTCAAATAGAATTGCAGTTTTTTTAACAGGAAAATGTCAACACTATCCCGGTACTTGTATTATAACAAGTATCAAGAAATTCATTCTACAGCCAGTTATCATAAACTATTTCAATAACGTTTTGGACTCTAACCTCTTCTTCAGGTAGCAACATCACTGCAACAAATCATAAGGGAATTACTGTGGTTCTGTGCTATTGTGCTTAGCAATTTGTTTCTATACCTGAAGAAGGACTTTAAAGAATGTCGTATACAAATAGTTTTTATGTAAGCTAACTGCATAATAGAGAGATAAAGCTACAATAGCGATTACGATACGTTTACGATTAATGCGTCATCAACCGCAAAAAAGTGAAAATCTCTCTATATTGACGACCTCTGCATAGTGACCACTTTTCATAACTTGGTTTCAGTGCATACAAGTACTTGTATGTTTTATATTTAGTGCATACATGCATGTTTTGTTTTTAGTGCATACATGTCTGAATAGTGACCACCTGTATACAGTAACAGAATTTGACCGGCTTTTGGGTGGTCACGTTTTGTCCCAGGCAATTTTGAGTCCACAATTCCCGAGTAATTCTAATATGCGAATAACAAAAAAATTCTTTAAATTATAATTTTAGATGAATTGTAATTTAATTTTTATTTTCTTATTACTTTTCTTTGGTAGAATATTTATGTCAACACTTGTTGGGGATTTTCTGATTTATTCGTCTTTTCCATAGAATTATGTTACTGCAAAATTGTACATTTATGGAATATTTACAAATAAGAACTTTTGGCCTGTAATACATAATGTGCAACAGCTTGTTCAATCAGAGCCTATTGTAAGAATTATAACGAGGGTATTAAAACAATGCCTAACAATCCAAACTGTGCATTTCAAACGAGATTGTTTTACTTCCTTCTTAGCTCACTTAATAGGCTTTTATGCAAATGCAAGATTAAGGTTAAAACTATTCATTCTGTCTGCATAAATCATCGACTCAGTCGTAATACGGATGTTATAATGCCATACCATTTATAATTACTCCATG
Source organism: Xestoiulus laeticollis (assembly GCA_034698905.1). Taxonomy (NCBI): domain Eukaryota; kingdom Metazoa; phylum Arthropoda; class Diplopoda; order Julida; family Julidae; genus Xestoiulus; species Xestoiulus laeticollis. Next base: position 2,023 of record JAQGCC010002394.1, on the reverse strand, counting down.
AACGTATAATAATGTAGGTTGTACAAATCCTCCGGGATATTTGAGAATCAGGTTCTCTTTTAGAGAAACCCATTCACAGCACAAAAACAGCTCCAATTAATTACAAATAAGGTTAACTTTATTGTTACCGTAATTTTATTGTATTTTTATATATTTTTCAGAAGCAACTACATGCTTATACAGCTTGGGTTAATTCCCAGCTTCGTAAAACCCCTGGTGTTCGTTTGATTTCGGATTTAAGAAGTGATTTTCGTGATGGGACGGCATTCACACATCTCATTGAAGTCGTCAGTAAGTTTTATTTATCATGTTTTGTCTTCTATGTTAATGAGTAAAAACTAGTTTTAACTTAGAATTTTCATATGAAATAATGTGTGTTACCCAAAGATGAATTGTTATAGAACTATTTTAAGTTTGACTATTTTGCATTTTGATCGCCATGTTTGATGGATTTTAGTGCCAATTCGTGAAGTCACAATCCATCAAATATTGCTTGAGATGTTGTTTCAATTTAAAAACAAGTTATGGCATCCACGTTTAAATTTGTTTCAAATTTCATATTTTCAGGTGGAACTAAAATCGTTGGCATCGATTATAAGCCGTTGACCTATCAGAGCAAAAGACAGAATGTGGAGAAAGTTATCCATTTTTTGGCAGTTCAAAATATCGACATTCGTTCTGTCACTGTTAAAGGTAAGATTTTATCCCTTGGAAATATGACTTTAATTTAAAAATTCAAAGAGACCGAGGGACACAAAGCGTCGAAGAATTCTATAAAACTTTAGAAAAGGCAAATTTGCTGTAAAGTTACTTGGTCTGAATTCTGGGTAAAGTTGCAAATCATGCACTAGGGGCTTGTCGTTCCCATCTCTCATCATTGCAATTTGTCATGGGAAAAATTTCAGAAATAAACAATCGAAACTGGAATTCACAACATAAAAAACCTGGTATTACTTTGGGAAACTATGCACTTGCCATTGAACATTTTGAACTTCTTAGATTGTTGTCATCAAAAATCACTATACATTATGTTAGAATTAACTGTTGGTAACATATACTGTCATATGTTTCACAGATTTCCCATATAATGTACATGTTGCTACACTATACTTGTTATTTGTTTTAAAAAAAATTACAGCTATATTTACATAAAAATAATTTTAGAAACGCTTTTTGAAATTTTTTTTAACTTTTTTCGATTTGAGGTAGCTTGCATGGGAAAGTTTCGTAATTGTGTGCGTTTATGTACATTTTTGTATAATTGAAATTCATGTCCGAATTCCAAGAAAGTTATTTTGAAAAAAATATCTCAAAATAGTTTTAAACACTTTGCTGTTCCCTGTTTTGTGGCTTCATACTTTGTAGTTTTATTTAAGAAATAGTTCCATAATCATCCGCCTGAGGGCGCTTAAAAAACGCGGGAAAAGCAACTCGTTTTCAGTCATGCATTTCTAAAAATTTACATATCAAAACATGATAAAAAAAATCCTTCGTCATTTATCATTGTGCAAATTCAAGTAACGTAATTACATTTCATATTTTAGTCTTGTTCAATTAAAGCATTTTAATTACTAACATAAATCATAATAATTGTGAATTAGGCGCGGTTATCATTTATCATTCCTAAAATATATCAGGTTGACACTTTTATTTAGTAAATAATAAGCTTAAAAATAATAATAATGATTATAATGCCAATACAGGGTGCTTCAAAACTATTTAATTCAATGGAAGAGTTGAGTATAGGCTATACTTTGTACAGTCGGCTTTTGATATTACGAACGCCTAAATTTGTCATTTCGTATTGATGGGACCAGCCGAACCGTTCGTTATATTAAGCGGTTCGTTATACAGAACATTTTTTATACTAATGGCCGGTTTTACCAACGGTGGTAAAATCTGTAGTCAAACTTTGACCACAGTTTGACCTCCCGGTCAGTTGTTTAGGTTTTACCAACTGACCTCTGGTCAAATATGCTGATGGTCACGAAACCAGAGATTGACGTGCTGCCAACTTGCATAT